>APFE031583940.1:168903-215205 GCA_000404065.3 Pinus taeda
AAGTGCGACTTTTCTCCTTGCGCGAAGCTTTTTCGGCTTTTCTGGCTACTGAGGTAAGCACTGCGTCGGCTGTACGACGTATGACATCATCAGTGGGTCCCTGGTACAGCGCGACGTGGTGAGGTACTAGATGAACTGTTGGCGAAGAGGTTCCGATGTGATATCGCATCGGCGGGGAAAGAGGGGGATCATTGGGTTAGACATTTGGCTCTTGCGACTGCCGATATGCGATATTGCGATATCGCATCGGCGGAGAGGGAGGGGTGAACAGATTGGACACTTCGGCGCTTGTGATCGCCGATCGTCGATTTCGCGATGTCGCATCGGCGGGGAACGGATGGGCATTGTTTTGCATGAAAGTAAGATGGCGAGGTTGTGATGCGAAAATGGCTTTGAGGGAAAAGGCAAGTAAGTAGGTGTGAAGGGCTTTTGAAGTTTCGGAAGGGGTCCGACTACCTCGGGGAACTTTATACTTTGGAAGGAGTTCATCGTATTTTGGGAAGTGGTTAGGAGGTCGGGCTCTTTCTTAGTTTCTGATAAACTGAACAATTCCTGGGAACTGATATGGTTATTTTTCAACCAGGGGAGGGATATTACATAAGGGATTTTTAGTTAATATTAATACGGGGACAGGAAACATAGGGAGCTAGATAATAATGTTAGTGGTTAATATGGAGATGATAAGAAAGCGCTAAGTTCGGGAGACTTAGGCTGTTACAGGGGGTAGGACCATACTTCGGGAGAAGATATGGAACAAGTTTGAGTAAAGCAGATCTTTACTCAACCGAAGTGATGAAGATGATGAACTTAAGAGGTGTCAAGCAGATCTTGACCTCTTTTGGGGATGTTAGTTAATGATCAGGGAAAACAGAGAAGGGGAGTTAGTTATACCTCTTTTGAGCCTTTTTGCTTACAAATCTTTGCTGATTATGTTATGCATGATATGATACCTGAAAACTTGGAACTGGTCAGCAATTCAACAGCCTCAGAACTACCTACCCAGCCTACTTGCCTAGCATTTTTTCTTCTTTTGCTTGGGGGTGCACTTAGACTTGCAAACCCATCATACATTTTTTCTTTTGATGCTTTCCTATCTACATACTACCCTTATTTCTTCCAGAGCCCAGATTAAACTGTTGGACTCTTCTGTTTCTCTACCTATCTAAGAGTCTGCCAAGATTAAATTGTTTGGACAAACTTACAATCTCTATATTCTAAAACAAGAAATTTAAACCTAGGGAGACCAAGATTAAACTGTTTGGACCTCCCTTTAACTAACAATAGCGATACCAGGAAAACTTTACAAAATTTGAAGGCAATTGAATGAATCTTGAAGTAACCTTCTTCATGTGGAGACTGTTTGAGCAAATATGGAGCGTTGCAGCAAGCAAAGTACAACATATTTGGCCTGTGAAATGCCAATCATGAAAAATGAATACCTGCTGCAGCAGGAGCTAACACATTCCATACACTAGCTCATAGGGACTGGTTCCAATTGATTTCTTAGTTGTAAGCCTATATACCCATAAAGCATTGGTTAATTTCTTATTCCAAGTTTTCTTATTGTTGTCCAATAGTTTTTTGATAATATTTAGTAGACTTTTATTGGAGGATTCTGCAAGTCCATTCCCTTGAGGAAAGTAAGCTATGGAATGACCAAATGTTATATGATACTTGTGATAGAAATCAATCATTTTCTTTGACTTGAAGGTTGCAGCATTATCTGTGATAATTTTGTCAGGACAACCAAACCTAGACAGAATATTAGCCTCTAGAAAACCTATTATTATAGTATGAGTGGCCTGTCTAGAGGGAATAACTTCTATCCATTTGGTAAAGTAATCAGTTGCAGTGAGAATCCATTTATGCTGAGGATAAGGGGGTGGATGAATTTATCCAAGGAAGTCAAGACCCCATTGTTGAAAAGTTTTTTCTGTGGAAATAGGTTTCAAAGGCAAGGGTAAGAGTTTTCTTTTGCCTTCGAAGATCTGGCATTTATGGTAGGAAATTACAATTTTTTGACATTTGAAAACAAGGTTGACCAATAAAATTTAGCTCTTAGAATTTTGTCAGTAGTTGACTTCTAGTAGAGATGTCCACCACATTCCCCTACATGAAATTTTTGGAGTACTTTGTTAGGTTCTTCTTTTAATAAACAATTTAACAAAATGCCTTCATGATTTTTCCAAAATAAAGTATTATCCATAATGTAAAATTCGAAGCTTTCATTTTCAAAAACATACTTTTAGTTCTGGATAACCCTGGAGGAGCCTGTAGGTTTTTTAGAACATATATAATATCAACGTACTAGAGGGAGTGTAGAAAGGGCTGGCTAATCTATGGAGTTGCCATCTCCTGTTCGTTATCCAGTTCTGCAACCAGATTTATGTCTAGGGCTTGGCAATTTGTTTCTGCCATAAGTTTGGCCAACCCATGATCTTTAATTAACTTGGTAGGTTTTATCTCTATATCATATTCTAAAATAGTAGCTATCCATTTTCCTCTCTTGCAATCAACTCCATCTTGTGTCAGGATATCTTTGACCTCAACATTGGGAACATAAGATACTACATGAGAATATAAAATATACATTCTGAAATATTTAATAGCTTTTACCAAAGAAAAAGCTTGTTTCTCCATTATTTTATACTTTAATGAGGCATCTCTAAGAGATTTACTAGAAAAGGCTATTGGTTTTTCACATCCTTGATTATCCTTTTGTAGTAAGACTGCAGCTATGGTGTGTTCCAATGCAAAGGAAAAGATAATGAAGTCTCTGTCAAATTTTGGGCTCATGAGGACTAGTGTTTGAGTTAAGGCTAATTTTATTTCTTTGAATGATTGTTTAGCCACTACTGTCCACTTAATAGTCAAATCTTTTTTCAACTTGTTATTCAATAATCTAATTAGTTTAGCTAAGTTAGAGATGAATCTCCTTAAAAATTTATCTTTCCTAAAAATTCCTGAAGTTCTTTAATTTTTCTTGAGTGAGGTATTTGCAAAATGGCGTCAATCCTGGTTGGGTCAATCCGGATTCCATCTTTAGAGATAATGTGGCCTAACAATTTTCCTTCTTCCAAACCAAATAAAGACTTATTTGGGTACAACGAGATGCCGAATTTTCTGCATTTAAGTAAAACTTGCCTGAGATGATCCAGGTGTTGTTGATCTGACTTAGAAAAGACTATTATATCATCAAGGTATATAACCAGGAAATCATGGATTTCCTTTGGAAAGGCAATATCCATTACCCTTTGAAAGGTGGCCCCTGCATTTTTCAATCCAAAGGGAATTTTGACATACATGAAGGTACCCCATGGTGTTGTGAATGCAGTTTTTGCTTGATCATCAGGATGGACTAAAATTTGGTTGTAGCCTGAGAATCCATCTAAAAGTGAAATCCTTGTAGAACCCACTACCCTTTGCAGTATGTGATCCATTTTAGGTAAGGGATAGTTGTCTTTGAGTGAGACTTTGTTCAAATTTCTAAGGTCAACACACACTCTGATTTCTCCTGTTTTCATTCTTGTAGGGACAAGATTTGATACCCAATCTGAAAAAATGGGGCAATGATCCCTACTTCATACATTCGTTTGATCTCTTTTTCAATGCAAGGTCATAAAATATAATTAATTCTTTTTAGATTTTGCTTAAAAGTTTTCTGATCTTCTTTCAAAGGGATAGTGTGTTGTATAATATTGGTATCATAGGATTTTAAGTTTTCGTAACTCCAGGCAAAAACATCCTGGAATCCTTTCATTAGCTCAATATATTTCGTTTCTTTCTCAGGGGGTAATGATTTAGACAATTTTATTAGCTTAGGATTATCTTGAGTTCCTATGTTGCATTCTTCAATGTCTACTTTTAAGGGCTCCATCTTAGGCTTTTTAGGAATATCATTAGAGTCAAATAAGTCCTCCAAAGGAGTTAATCCCTTGGGTAATTGGTTATATTTGAGATTTATGACTTCAGTTTCATCATCAATTATTTCATCAATATCATTTACTTTAAGTCCTGAATATCTGTTTTTTTGAATTTAGTAGGGTGAAGCATGTTTATTGAGTTTTCTTCCAATTTGTTAATGTCTAACTCATTAGTATGATAAAATCTAAAACTATGTCTACATCTATATTAATGCTAGCAAATTCTTCATTTAATGTTAGAAAGTGATTAATCTACTTATCGTTTTCAAAAAATTGTCAGTTCTTAAGATTATTAGGTATAGCTGGCCTGTGCTTAACATCAGCAGTATACTGGTGATTGGGCTGAAAAGGCAATTTGCAGGTGCTTGGAAACATAGCCAGGCTATGAGCTTGCATGTTATGTTTTCTAGGGATGGTTGCAAGCTTGGTTTCTAAAAAAGTGTTAAGGATTTCTACAACTGTACCTCTGTAAAGTCCTAATATAGGGTCTCTGGTTATGTAAACTCCTTTGATCTATTTAACTATTAATTCAAAATCTCCCATGATTGATACCCTTATAACTCCTAATGTTTTAACTAGCTTGAGGCCTAGCAGGAGTGCTTCATATTCTACCATATTGTTTGTACATTTGAAATTTACTCTATAGGCATGTCCCTCTGCATGATCATTTTCTAGGTTATGTATCCATACTCCTGCTCTTGCACCTAATTCTTTTATTGAACCATCAAACTCTAAATGCCATAAGATTTCATGTTCATATTTTTCATCCGAGGTAGTGGAATCTTTCTTAGCTAAGGCATTTGGGTTTTATTTTTCATCTAATATCTCTTGAATTTGGACAGTTGACTTTTCTTTTATAATTTCTTTTGGTTCTACTACTATATCATTTGGAGTCTCTTTTGGATTACTTTTTTCATTATAGAGAATGAAGGAATCCATATAAGAATGGACTGAGTAAATAGGAAAATTTTGAGGTCTCTCCTGACTACTCACTACATACTTCATTAAAGTTTCTCTATATAGCTTCTTTGGTTATCCAAAAATATATATGGTAGCGTATGACATGTCTAATTGTAGAGACCCCTGAAGTTTGGCACCCAAGGATCTGCATAGTAGCATACCATACTTGGGTGGAATGTTTGCTACCATAATGTCCATAAGTATAGTTTTGGCAGGGTACTGAACCAAAGAGACACATAAACCCTTTATAAGTCCTAAACACCTCACTTGATTCAAATCAAAGGAAAATAAATCCCTATAGGGTCTAGTGATGTCTAAGTTGAGCTACTCCATAACAGACTTGGGCATGAGGTTGTGTGAGGCACTAGAGTCAAACATGGTATTATGCAAAATCTTGTCATGGATATTGAGACTAACATCGAAGTGTGGTATCCTACCTTCCATTGGTTTCCCATTTACTTCAGGGCAAAAAATTAACTTAGGATGGTCATCAAAGAGATTTACAGAGTCTTAATTTTCAGTGATTTTTAATGATTTGTTTATCTGAGACCTACAAGCATCATGTTTTACTAGTTTTGTCAAAGGAACTGAAATTTTAAGCTAGGCAACCTCTACTCCAAGATCAAAGGGTAGGATTGATTTGTCTATTTGAACTTTTGGGTTTCTGGCAGCAATGTTTTATATGTTTTCTTCTCTTTTAGGATTTGAGATATTCTTTGCTAATTTTTCTAATCTGATCTTTGAAGATTATTCCACTGTTTCCTTGGAGGGAAGAGAAGTGGAAGGTTGTTCATTATTGGGATGATTATTAGACACATCTTCTATGGTGGGGATGGGAGGATTTTGATTTGTTATAGAAAGGATTTGAATTTTTTTTATCACTGGAACTATTTTACCCTTTTTAGGTTGATTAGGACCTTTTTTATAGTTTGGTTCTGGGGCATCAATACTTTTTCTGCTTCTCAAATTATACTGCTTATGTACCTCAAAAATAGCAGAATCATATCCTTGTCTGAAATCAAATGACTCTCTTGTTTGGGTTTGGAATTGTTTCAATACATGGGACTCTTGGTTGTCCTGAGTTAGGAATACATCTTCCTCATCATCTAGACCCATTAAATTTATCTGAGTGTCTTGTTCAGGGTCATCTGATTGGGAGGCCTCTGCATAGTTTTCTTGGAAAGGTGGTCTGATATTCTGGTCAGGAATATTTTTTCCAGCATTTTGGTTCCGATTTTTCCTAAAGTTGGGATTTCTCCTTGAATTAGCCTGTTGGCCATCCCAGGGATATTTCCTTTCGATATTTTCAACTCTTTCCATCAATTTGTCCATTCCTTGGACAATAGCATTAAGCTTTTGTTCAAAGGGTGTAGTTTCATATTTTACAGGTATTCTTCTTTCATTTCTAGCTTTGGCTCTTTTGGAAAGTAGGTTAGCCTCAACACTTACTACTACACTTTGCGTTTCTTCCAAAGTGTTGGGGGGGGGGGGGTTCCTTTCTCTTATCTAGAAAGCCATATCTAAATCAAATCCATCAGGAAATTTAATCAGGGCTAAGCCTGGTGGGGGCCTAAGGTCAAATAGAACAGTTTCATGAGGTCCCCTTTTAAGGTTCTCATATTCAAATAAAATCTAAAGGGGATCCTTATTTTTCTCCCACTTATCCAAGAATTGTTGGTAAAGGACTCTTAAACTGTCTATGCTTTGGGGAGCTAAAGCTCTAAACTAGGTTCTAACTTCTCCAGCTATATTTTGGATGAAAATTCTCGTTTGGACATCTACTGTGTTGATCTCATGAAGTTCCAAGTAGTCAGTCATTTTCCTAGTGTGTTGCTGAGATGTGTAGGTTCCAGTGCCATCAAAAATAGCACCTGGGGCAGCAGGCAACACAAGGGGAGCATATCTATTGGCCATGATTGTAGGTTGGGTAGTGGTATGAACAGAAGTTGGGGTAACAGGAGGTGTCTGGGTTGTGGAGGAAGAACTAGAGGTAGTGGTGGGATGTTGAGTGATGATTGGCTGGGGAGGAAGTGAAGGGATGAAGGGAGGAGTGGAATGGATCTCAGAAGAGTGAGGGAATAATGATGAACTAGAATAAAGAGAAGTAGTCTCGAAAAGTTTAGGTGTTCTATCAGTGGTAAGAGATAAAGAGTGAAATCCTACAGATATTGATCAATTGACAAATTGACTCGTTGGATTTCAAGTTCTTTGAGGAATTCTGGATCTTGGACTAGGTCCAATAATTCACTGTCAGATGAGGTTCTAAATAGAGAGAGTTCAAAGTGTTCATCAAAAGGAAGATCTTCTAGGGAAAGCCACTTAACAGGACATGAATGTGATCTGAACAAAGGTCTGGGACTCACTAAACTTTCTTGCATTCTAATGATTCTCGGAATCAGGTTCAGATTTTCAAACATAGGGGAAGGATTTGGATCAGGATTAGCCCTAGTGTAATAATTCCTTTCTGAAGCCAGATTTCAAATTTTTCAATGCTTTTTTTTATAAATGCTCAAAATAACTTCTAAACATCCTTTAAGATGCTTTAAATGAAACTTTCAAGTTTCTTAAAGGTTTATTCCAACTGAGGAATTGTTCATTCCCCAGTATGGTCGCCACTATGTTATCATCAGATTTTCCTTAGAAATTATTTGAAAGAAGGAAAGGATCCAAGGTAATTACAAACCAACTTTTAGACTTGGGTGCTAGCCCACCTAAGTCTAGAGAGGGCCATCTCTTTATGATTTAGCTATGTTTGAAAGGATTTTAGGCTAGTATTAATGTTCGGTGAGGTCGTTTTGTTTGAGAGTGGTGGAGTCTTAAAAAAAATGGGCAACCTAGGATTTTAGGCCATTGGGAAATGGAGTTAACCAGGGATAATGCACTGGATTAAGTCAAATTGCTAAGCTATGAGTTCAACAGGTAGGATGGCAGAATAAAAACAAAATTTGGGGCTTGAATGGATGATATTTCTTCTCAAAACTAGAGGGCAATCAAGAATCCTCAAGTTAGGATTAGAAAGAGGAAATAAAGATAGGTCAACCGGCATAGGGAAATTAAGAATCCTATACCAGGGAATTATTAGATTAAACTACAGGGATATAGGAGTAGTTAAGAATTCCTTTATTGAAATAGTTTAGAAGAAAACATATAAATGGTAGACTGTTGATAGCAGAGAGAAATAATGCTAATTTTGATATACTTTGACTATTTTACCATTTAGATTTAAGATGCATGAAACATGGAAACATATAGAAAACACATAAAATCACAAGGATAGAACACTTATTTGCAATTAAACTGCACGAGAATCTGATGAAATGTCCTCAACTTTCATTCCTTTTCCAACAAAAATCCAAGTTTGAGTACAAAAGCTTTCTCAGCTTGATAGCATAGAGTTACAAATATGTTATAGAATCAACCCCGAATACTTTGAATGGAGAAGTATTTATACAAAAATTACATCAAAAATATCTCATAACTACATGAGATTTATTCTAGGGAATACAAAATATCTTTTACAAAAATATAGAGATAGATGTAAAACTGATTGATGTTGTCCCTTTATTTATGGAAGAGCTGGAGGTTGAAACTCAGATTTTCCTCTTGTTGTTACTTTAGTAATTGTGTGTTGGATCTTTGCTTACTTACCCCTACTGATACTCTTTACCTGTTTACCAACCTTTACCTTAGTAAATATTTCTATTTACCTCTGAATTACCATAGTAAATTATAGGATATCGAGCATATTGGTCCATCGTTCTTCATTTGGTATCTTCATTCTGATCAATTTCCTGTATACTTCATCAGCTTCAGTGTATTTTGCAAATTGGGCTGAACTGTGAACATGTGCTTAACTTCATGCTCAATATAGAAAAGATTTTCTAAACCATCATACAACACTTTTCCTGTGGGTAGTGCTTTCAATGTGGAAGAGCTAGCTTGAATCTTGGCTTGTTTGTGTAGTATTTCAATGTAGTCACCATGAGTCATTAGTTTGTTGTTTATGACCAATAAGTTTGGAAGTCCTTTATCCCTTAGAATGTTATACTTTACCATAAACTCATTTATGTCTTCTTGGATAATTTGACATCTTCTTTTGAGGTTAAGTATTAAGTTCTTTTTGGTGAAAACTTTCTTAATTTCAAGGATAGTACCAGTTCGATCTTCGATATCCCATTTTTCCAGTTGTTGCCTATTTTGGCTATTCAAGAAGTTGATTAATTGAGTTGCCTCTTCAGGTTTCTCCCCCAATTATTCCCTGGTCTTCTGTATAGCCTCTGTAGCTAGTTTCATTAACTTAGTCTGTTAAAAAATGATATGAATAACAGACCAAATATCATTGATAGAATCAATCATATTGGTCCATAAAATCTCTCTAATATCTTTCAATCACCTTTCCAATGTTAAGTAATTCTCTAATATTTTAATTCTTTCAACCATTCTTCTATTCTGTCTCTCTTCTTCAGTGTAATTGATTTGTGATAACTCATAATTTCTTTCCAAGCTGGTAACTGTTTCTTTTAGTTGCTTTATTTCAGTTGCTTGGATTTTCATTTCTTCCATGGACTTTATTAAGTCTTCTGTTTGCTTTGTTGAAGTTGATTATGCTTCTGAAGTACCTGCAATTGTCGTTACTAGTAGAGGTGTTGCTGGAGGAATGTTGGGTTCCAAAGATGTTGCAATAGTAGATGGAACTGCTATAGAAACCATGGGTATTGTAGTCTGAGGCATGGTGGTCGACTCACCCTGTTTGGACTGCAAATATTTTTCAGTTCCTGCTCTATTTCTTTTAACTGCTCATTCAACTTAAGGATCAATTCCATAAGTTCTTCCTCATTTTGTTTCTCAATTACTTCTACATTTTGTGGATGTATGAGGGGAGGGAGTTTAAGTTGTTTCCTAAGTGCAACAATGTCATCATTCTTTTTCTTTATCAAACTTTAAGCTACTTTAACATCTTTGGGATCATGTACCAACTCAGTCACTAGATCTTCTAATGATTTTATTCTTGTGTCCTTAGCCTGAGATGAGGCTTTGTCCAACTATAATTGTGATGTAGTATTACTTAGATAGTTCTGCAACTGATGTGCCATGATGCCTTTACTGTTCAACGTTGAATAGACCATCTCACCTGTTTGCTTATGAAGCTCAATCTGATCAATTGAATGGATGTCTTTAGTAACAACTTCAAAATTTGTTTTAAAATAATCAGCCATGGACTTTGGTTGTTGTACTATTGGCTTCAAAAAGCTCATCTACATTTTTCCTTTTTGTTGTCAAACGCTGACATCAACCTTGTCTGATTTGTAGGAGCCATTTTCAGATAGTTGGCATAGGTTTGAGTCTTGAGCTGCTCATTCCTAGCCTAAATCTCTTTGTACTTTTCTTTCAAATCCTGGCTTTTCTCTGAAACTATCTTTAGTGATGACACTTCTACACTTTTCTGTTTTCTTAGTGCCTATTTTTGAGAGGTAGATGGTGTCTCCTCTCCTAATATTGTCTGCACTGTGTCACTTCTTGTTTCTTCATATTCCTACTCAGACAGAGGATTCAATCTCTGCCTCTTCACATATTCTTGGTCCAATGGCCCTGTAGAAGGGCTAGTCTCATTCCTACTTCATTTTTGAATTCGTTCCTCATTAAGAGGGGTCTACAACACTAGAGGATTGCCCATGTTTGTATCCGTTTGGGTCAACTCCTCAGAAACGCTCTGTGATCTTGAATCTTTTCCCTATCTTGAAGTCTCTGGTTGGCCTAATGTCTTTGGATGTCTTGATGTCTATGCACTATCCTCCTGTGTTGGTCTCTGTGAAGATTCTTTAGGCACCTGTACAAAGGAATCCAGATCAAGTTGTCTTTCAAAATCTTTTATAACATTTTCTACTTCAACTTGTTCACTAACTTGTTCTATAAGTGTTCCCTCCACCCATTCATTTTTATTTGCATACTGTTCTATTTTTGGAATTCTATGATGGATGTAGGGGGATAGTTTATGCTTCTGTCTTCCGTCACAGATGAATCTATGAGGATCATAAGGCCAGATGAAACTCTTTTTCAATCTCAATCTCTCAAGGATTTTCTCTACCTCTTTCCCTGCCTTTCTGTTGTTGCAAACAAATGGTCCTAGGTGATCCTTTATCCTTAACTGGGCTTTCTTCTTAGCCTTCATAAAGTGGATTTCATCAGAGTTGATCATTTGCCTGTAGTACTCCAGGGAAAATAATCACATGGGAAGGTACTTGGGCAGCTTGAAGGGAGGCAGTTCACATCCATAAATTCTAATTTCGGTATGGTTCTCATACAAGTACCCCTTCCCAACCTTGTATTGCTTGGATAACTAAAGAATTCTTTTGATATCATCATTGATTCTGGGAGGGGGACTTCATATCAACATGGTAGTTATTGGATGCACAAATTTATCAATAAAATATGTATAAGAATAGGGAGAAGAAGGTGAATTGTCAAAAATGGAAGTCCAAAAGATGACTGACCTGGGGTTCCCTCTAGTGTCAAGCTTTTTTACAGAGAAAGGGATTTTATCAGTTTGGTAGTAAAGGAAAAGATGATATAGGACTGAAGAATATTTAAATACCCTCTCATTCTCTAATCTCATGAATTGGTCATGCACCTTATTGGTAATGAATGTAGCATAGTCATATTTGGCTGCAGGAGGTTGACCAGGGGTGAAAATAGACATGTAGGCTAAGGTCAACTCATCTACATACTCACTAGTAGTAAAACCCAAAATGCAAGCAATCATGGTGATGATATCCTTGCCCAGAATTTTTCCTGAAGGTTTGATAGACTTGATTAATTTCGGAGCTAGACAACCTTGAGGATTTTTCAAGTAAATCTATATTGGAAAGGGGAGTGAGGTCCTGGTTGGGTTTTAATTGCAACATTTCATTTATAGACTCAGCTATAATGGTGAAAAGGACTTGCTGGTTAGGGGACATTACAACTCTCAAATTGGGGTTGTAGTTTGCATGGCATTGGTGGAAAATATGGACAGTGGGGAATTTATATTTAGGGAGGTTGGACTCCCAAAAACCTATTTTATCAGCATTGTTCAGATAATTGTCCCGATACCTGCAATATAGCTTCAAGGGGGTTTCCTCAAAAGCAAGGTCCTTAATTTGAAAATCTTTATCATCGAAGGGAAGGTAGTCCAAATCCATATGTGGATTAGTGATTGGTGTAACATTTAGGGTGACAGGAACTTCCATCCTTGGTTCTTGTGTGTTCAAGGAAGAAAATGTGGGCTTTCAAGGATTTAAGCTAAAATAAATATTTGGGGAAATCTTGGGACTAAAAAACAGCTTAATTGTACTGAATTACTTGAGCTTAGGAGCAATTTGGTGAGATTTCAGTACAACTCAGGGTTTTTGAAAGGAATATGGTAAGTACCTAGTTATGGTAGATTGAAGGGGCAAATGGTTGTCGTGAAAGCTTTGCTGGATGCACACAGTAGTCCATAGTGGCTTGGAGTTAAACAACTGATGGTGGTTAGTGGTTGGAAGTTAGTTGCGGGTTTGGATCTACTTTGTGCATGCATGAACAAATTTTTATTCTCGAAAAAAAGAAAAAAAAAATGAACATTTTTGTTTTTATGCACAAAGTCAATGACATTTGGAGGGTGAATGGGGACAGAGACAGTTGGCGTCAACTAATGATGGGACACTTTTTCATTTAGTGGAAGCGGTAAGCAGGAGTGGTAATGGTTTTCATCGCACAATTTTTGGGAGGTTGGTCGTTTTGGTAGAGGGTCACGCGATGCAATAAATTGAATGACACGTAGCATTGGCAAAAAGTCAAAATCACTTATATTGCGTGGTTAATGTTCGACCAAAAGGTCCACGCAATATGAGCAAAGACCGTTGGATGATGGAAGGGAGATCAGACAATAGTCGGTGATGGAAGATGTTAGGGAACTAATGGAGGGGGCTTGATGGCTTATTTATCATAATTAAAATGACTTAATTATATCGGGGATAATGGTATTGGTGGAGAGGTTATTAATTAATCGAGATGCCTAATTAATCCTTTTTTAATGCGTCGGGGGATTTGGCTCTTAATTAATCGTGATTCAATTAATTAATCCAAATTAATTACCTTTCTTTATGGTTTATGCTTCAAACCTTCGAGATGGAATATTTATTTATTTTGGGGTTTTTATTAATCATATATACAGGAAAGGGTAATTTCTTCGGGATTTAAATAGATAATTAGAATTAAAAGTTAACATGAAATATGGAAAAAGAAATTGCGCTAAGTAAATGTTTTTGAAGATACATTCATCATCCAATATTATAACTTAGGCTAAAATGTGTTTTGGGGGCTTTTTATGAAAAACCATTTATTTTTCCTAAGTAAAAGAGTGATTTTACCATAGGAAAAGGGTTTGTGGGGAATGAATGAATTATGGAGGAGGTGAAATTTGATGAAGAGGCTTTAGCACTTAGGCCTTACAAGTTATTGGGCCGAGGGTCCAGTCCCTCCAAAAGTCAGAGAAATGCTTTGAGCCCCTTTAACTTTCAGGTTGTCGGTGCCTTTAGTACTTATGGGAAATTAGTAAGATTTAGGGAAAAAATGAGTGAGGAGGTTATTTAGTTTGACTTTTGTCCATGATGCAAATGTCTTTATTGTCATCCATATCTTTAAGTGCTTTTGATGATGAGAGTATATGACTTGATATTTGGATTAGCATTCATCATGCATAATTCTGTAACCAATCATCTACTTACCCTACCTACTTATCCTACCATTTTTTCTTCTTTTATTAGGGTGCACTTAAACTGGCAAACCCTTATCAAAACCTTTTCTTTTCTTTTACAATGGTATTCTAACTGAGTCTAACCTTATTACATCCAAGGGCTCAGATTAAACTGTTGAGCTCCCTTTATTCATTCTACCTAATCTAATTATCTACCAAGATTACATTATTTGGTCAGATTTTATTCTCTATCTCTATAAACATGAAATTCAAAACATGGAATAACCAAGATTAAACTATTTGGTTCCCATGGATTGTGGCATAATTAGCAAGTTTCACACAATCTTTATTACAAAAAGTGAAATAGTAGTGGCTTTTGGGCTTGCACACTTTCATGGTCTTTTATTTTTCTTGGGGTTCATTTTTCATCTTTTTTGACTTTTTCATTCTTTTTGTCCTTTGATTCTTTTTGTAGGACATACCCTCTTTACATTTTTTTATTTTTTTTATTTTTTACAAATATGGAAAAAATTTGCAACAAGCAAAGGTATGTACATATTTCAGAGCTAAACCGAGTCAATCATGATATATGACACCTATTGGTATAGGAACATAACAATGTGAAAACTGTACACAACGTTTCTTGACCATACTCACATATGTACGTGGATTTGATTCACAGAACCCACGTATACTTCTTCAAACTTTATTTTTATCATTCCTCTATCTCTGAACTAATGTTCCTTTGTCTAATATTTCTATCACATATGTAATGGCACGAATACTCATCTTCCTACCATCATGTTTCTATCTTTATTAAGTAGGTTTCCATTAAGGACAACAAACTTTCATAATGCCAACATCAAATGCTTCTAGTGCCCGAACTAGATGTAGAGGCATCTCAATTTGTCACGATGGTCAACTAACCCATTGGAAAAAATCACACCGCTTTTCATATTCCTTGGCATATTTGAACAATGATGGCCATCATAACCCAACTTGTAGCACCTTAGGAGCACTAGCCTTTCCTCCAGCATGACCTCTAGAGACACCTACGTGACATTCCCATAAAATATTATCCTTCCCATGATTCAATACACAATGCCTTAGAATGTGATCAAGTACCATTTTGTGCAACTGGTGTACAATTAATTGATAATCAATGAAATGAAAAACCATATGTCTTTTCTACGTGGATTTATATTCCTCTGGGCATTGAACTGTTGCGAGAAATAATGCAATATATTCTAGATAATTTGGAATTTCTTCAGTGCGAAATAAGTGAGCATCTAACAACCGATCATCAACTGACCCCCCCCCCGATTCTCCTGATTCAAGATAAGATAAATGATCAGGACCTACATTTGATCTCCCTAACTTAACAAAAACTTCAAAGATGAACTCTTGGAATATCAAAAGCCAACAACAAATTATTCCTTCCAACATTGGTTTGTTCACCAAGTATTTTAATGCTGAATGATTTGTAAAAAAATTAAATGATCCTCCCAATAGATAATGTTGAAACTTATGGAGAGAGTATACCATAAAAAGAGATTATCTTTCTATAGTTTTATAATTATTATTTGTAGTAGAGAGTTTGCAGCTAGAAAAATAGATGGGATGATCCAAATTTCCCTCTCCATGTTGTCTCAATATAACTCCTAACGAAATTTTAGATGCAACAATATGCACATGAAATTCCTTATTCCAATCAGGATAGACCAAAATGGGGGCACTTGCGAGTTTCTCTTTGAGGGTGTCAAACACAGAATCACACTCAGCAGACCAAACAAACCTTTTTGATTTCTTCAAAAGCTTATCTAGCATTACAGTGATTAAAGCATAATTCTGAATGAGCCTGTGATAATTCCTGGTATGTCCCAGAGTTGACCACAACTGTGTCAAAAAAGTTGGAGGTGGCATAGTCAATATCACCATGACTTTGGCATGGTCCACAGACACTCACTATGTGGCCCAATAATGTTCCAAAGGGGAGAAAAAAATTCATTTCTTCAAGTTTAAAGAGATTTGATGCTACCTAAATCTGTCAAATATAACTCTTAACAAAAACTAGAATGATTCTTTAGCAAACTATAAACTACCCAATCATCCATGTAAACCTCAAGAAATTTGTGAATATAATCTCGAAAATAAGCTATCAAAATTCATGAGAAGACATCTGAAGAATTATTTAAGCCAAATGGCATGACATTATATTCATAAGAACCCCATTCAGTGGTAAACTTAATTTTCTTCTTGTCCTCCTTTGCAATCCTAACCTGGTGATATCCTGAAAAGCCATCAGTAAAAGAGTAGGCCTCATTACCCACAAAATTTTCCAAAACTTCATGATTGAAAGGAGTGGGGAATAGGTCATGTACATAGCCATTGTTGATACTTCTATAATCAAAACACACCCTAATCTCCTAAGGGTCTTTCTTATCTTGGATGACAATATGGCGTATGCACTCAGCCTCATCAACTAGAAAGATAAGTTTGGGAGCTAGCATCTTGTCGATTTCTTTCTTCACTTTCTCTTTGACCTTGGGTTTAACCTATAAGGTCGATTCTTAAATAGTTTTGCATCTAGTTTTAATGCTATCTTCATCTCTCCAAGTTCTCCTTTGATGCCCTTTAATTCTGAAACTAAAGCAAGAAATAAATATTCATACTCAAGCAAATAAAAAATTTCTTTGGTAGATGTTCATCCTAATAATCACCAATAGAAGTAAGTTTGGATTTTTCTTTAGTTCAAATATTCAACTTCTTTAACTTGAGAAGCTATGATCAAGTGCTCAAAAAATAGCTCAAATTTCAAAGTTGTCGGGTTGGTGTGGAACCTAGACGACTGTGTAGTGGTTGTCATCATGAATCCAACGCAATACATTTCACGCAAAATGGACACCATATGCTCCCAGAATCATGTTCTGTTCACTTTCCCAAACATCCAAATTTTTGCAAAATGTTATAGCCCAGTTAGCAGTACATACTATTGATGTGGCGTTGACTGTGCAGGCTAAGGTGGTAGGGTTGACTGGTGAACATCCTGTGACGAATTGTATGATGCCAAGTGGTGGTTCTGTATTGGGTGCATTTCGTAGTTTCTCATTGGTCGGAAGGTGGCCAACCACAGGCTAACACATGGCCTAGGCAAAGGCTGCCACGTGGTGGCCCAGGGGCCACCAAAAGTTTTTTTGAGGTTCAAGCAGCAGAAGCAGAGGTTGAACCTGCAACCTCTAAACACATAACCAACACCTCCTACCAATGCGCCACAAGGATGGTTCTTATAAAACCATGGGTTTGATGTATATTTAAATATCACTTTCACACCAATTTGTGGTAGGGCCAGTCCTTCGAGGCCGACCCTTAATCATACCACCCACACATGACCACTGACGAAGAGGAGGGTGTGGGCCCGACCAGCAGGGGCGGGCTGTTGGCCTTAGCCCTAGGCACGTGGCCACATTTTTCAGAATATAGGCGTTAGCAGACATTTAAAGTGTTCGAAAATTTTGCCCAATTTTCAATGAAATTGTCGCTTTGTGGAATTTGGGGAATTTGCAGTTAGTAGAAGATTCAAAGGCCATAAATTCTTCATTTTTTTTACCAAATTAGGAGCAGAAAGAGGCTACACAGACTTTTTTGGGCATTCTAGAGCCATTAGAAAATGTTTAAGAGCTTTCTAAGTATTATACGCTGATGTATTCACACTTTTGAGAATAATAGAGAGGGCCAAGCCATTGGAAGTTGGACCAAGGAGACGTAGACCAAGAGGGGTGAACTCCTTCATCATGTGTTACTGTGATACTATTTATGGTTATGTTTATGTCTGTTATATGTTGTTGTTCAGTCATTTGTTTATGTTAATTTTCATATAAAATTTACATAAAAACACTCAAAAACCCATGTTTAAACTTGCAAATAATTTCATAAATTCTCAAGAACTTTTAATTTAATATGAAAAGGAATTTTAGCAGAAAAAAACTATTTTTCTCAATCAGATCAAGTTTGGTATCAGGGCTCTTGGTTTTATCTGTGCAAGAAGGATTTAACTAGTTTCAAGTGAATGTCATGCTTATAAGATTAAAACTCAAGAGAGGAGAAGGGAAGTTGGTTGAAAGCCCTAAAGTTGGGTCAAGGGGATGGAGGGCAAGCTTGCCACAATCTCCACCACCAATTCTTCCACAAGTTTCAGTTGAGACTTCAATGAGCATGTCTCATGAAGGAGAACCTACAAATATGATAGAGGATGAGAAGGTCTTCAGGAAGGCTTTCTTTGATATGACAGAGATGGTGAAGGTCCTCTATGAAGAGAGGAATACGAGACTACATGGTGAAAGCTCCAAACCTCCCAAAGGAGAAGGTTCTTCAGGAGGAGGAGGTAATGGAAATGGAGGTAAACCTCCACCCTCTCCACCATCTTCTTCATCTTCTTCTTCATAGGAATTTCCACCCTATTCCACTAACACAACCCTTATACTCACCAACATACCTCAAAAGGAATTGGTAAATCACCCTTATTAAAACTTGATGTCAAAATTGAACTGCCCATGTATAATGGTGAAGTGAATGCAGAGAAGCTTGACAATTGGGTTCCTTAGTTGGAGGTCTATTACAGAATTCAAAACCTTCAAGAGGATGACATAAAGATTCAACTAGATTCCTTGAGGATGGAGGATAAGGCACTAGTATGGTGGGAATCAAAGACACAAGAAGAGATAAAAAGCCACGATAAGATCTCAACTTCTTGGTCTTATTTCATTACTGCAATAAAAAGAAAATTTTATGTTCTAGCTTATATGCAGAAAGCCATCTTGAATTCGCTGAACTATAGACAGCTTAAAGGTCAAAATGTTCAAGACTACACCCAAGAATTCAGAAAAAGGTATCTAAGGTTAGGTATATGTTTTCAATCACAAGACACGTTGTTGAAGTAAATAGGGGGTTTACATGTTGCCTTAGGCATATTATCCTTATGTTTAATCCCAATAATCTAGATAAGGTGTGTGTGCAAGTCACTCATCTTGAGGTAAGAGGGAAAAACACTCTTGATCCAGGTGGCTCCAAGACACACAGGACAAAGAGGACTCAGGAAAGCTCAAAAAGAAAAGTGTTTGGATTATGCTTGAACTAGGACTAGAGCGTAGATATCATCGTCCTGATTGCGGCGGTGCAAACAATTCATCAATCTGAGTCCGGATGAAGAAGATAGATGCAGTCAAAGTTGGGTTGACTTTTGCTGATTGGGCAGGCTTAAGGAGCCTGAAATTTCTACCATTTCCAATGGATGGAATCTGGCCAAATTTGGCCAGATTTTGAGAAAAATCGTGGCCTTGTTAAAAATACTCCTTCGGTCCTAAACAAAAATTCCAAAAATGCATGGTTTGTTTTAAATAAAAAAAAATATATATAAAAAATGGTGGCGGCCCACCAACCTCGCCACCCCTTAAGCACACCACATGTTAATACGTGGAGGGGCAGGCCACAACCCCCAACCCCTCCCATGGAACCAATAATGAGGGGTGGGTAGCCATGACCCCGCCACCCCACCACCCTCATAACAAACGAAGTTGGGTGTTGGGTGGGTCGGCCCTTGG
Source organism: Pinus taeda (assembly GCA_000404065.3). Taxonomy (NCBI): domain Eukaryota; kingdom Viridiplantae; phylum Streptophyta; class Pinopsida; order Pinales; family Pinaceae; genus Pinus; species Pinus taeda. The sequence continues at coordinate 188,097 of APFE031583940.1, forward strand.
GGCACGAACCCAATCCACGTTAACAAACAATAGCACAGAACTAGCGGAGGTGGGTATGGTGGGCGGGCCACCCAAGGCGGGCCCGACCCAACCAATATGTTTTAAATTTAAAAAATGTGATGTGTAAAAAAAGGAGGCAGAGTTTGACTGCGTGACCTCCTCCCTCATAACCAGATCCCTAACCAACTCAGCTAACCACCTATTTGGGAAAATCTACCAGCCAAGTTTTATTTAAACACAGTTTTTTAGTGCACCAAGGGAGGAGGAGGCATTGCACGCAGTTCGAAGCATCATTTTGTAGGATGAGCGAATTTTCACTTTGTTAGATTTTGACAAATTTTATATGGTTTCAGCACTTCTCGATGCCACGAACGCAATGGCGTTGTCCGTTTCTCCATCAAATTTCTGCATTTTAGGGCCATTTTTCAATATGGAGGTGGAACCATGACCAATGTAGAAGAAGAACAACTTGGTGCTAATAACCAATGCATAACTCAACCATTAGAGGTTATGCAGAGACCTCAATTTGCAAGCTCGAGATACACCAAAGGAGAATGCTCGAATGTGTCAAATTCTTCCGATACATTGTCGAAATCGATGAGGAAAGAGAATGATGGGAACACATCCCCGTCATCCCATGGAAGTGCCCATTGCATAGGAAAGAGCTGAGGTGATATCTTATCGCCATAATGACACCAGAGACAATAAGGGAAGGTATAACCACTCTCGACATTCGAATGTTCATTTTCGATTATAATCATGTTGTTAACGATGAACATAAAACATGGCATCAAAAAACATGTACCTTTTGTGGATTATACAACCATACATTTTCTAAGTGTTGGAAAAGAATGGAAACACACAAAAGGATGAGACGTGAAAGACCCTGTCAACAGTAGGTAAAGAAACATGTTAAGTAGATTTGGAGGAAGAAAACCTATTGCAGTCATTGTGACATAAGTGGCCATCAAAGAACCACATGTTGGAGGCTCCATCTAGAGCAACACCTTAAAGACAAAGCGTCGGTGTGTGAACCAGGTGAAGCAGTTGTTTGACAAGCAAAACCGGCATAGGTGGATGACCCATTCACATCGATAAGTGAAAAATGGTTTCTAAATATGTTGTCTTGTCATGGTCGTGATTTTGTAAATCATTTGTTGTATTTTAAAATGTAAAAATGATGATGTGTTTTCCATCACTTGTTCATCAACAATGATGTCTGGTCTTATTTTGTGTTGCATGATAAACCATGAAAGTGATGTCATCTTTCCATCACTTGTCAAAGAAAATAGTGTTTGGCCTTATCTTTGTAAATCATGTGTTGTAGTGATGATGTGTTTTCCCATCACTTGTTGAAGTGACAATGATATGTTGGTCTTATTTTCATAGCTGGGGTATTGTGTCCATCTTGATGTAAACTTGACCACTGAGTATGTGTTATAAACTAGTGGAAAGTATGGGATGCTTGGGTCATTAGTTCATCATGAAAATCAAGCATGTAATTTGCAAAACAATGTACTACAAGTTGCAGATATTGCAGGTGTCGACTCATCACTTAAGGCTTCGAAGAACAAAGGTGAAGGAGACGGAAGCGAGACCTTTCAGGACGCTTGTGATGCAGACAAGGTACATAAAAGTTGTAGATTTTTTTTCATGCTTTTGGAGGACCAAAAGCTCCTAAGTGGGGAGGATTGATCTAGGTGGCTCCAGAGACACACATAGGACAAAGAGGACTCAAGAAAGCTCAAAAATAAAAGTTTTTGGATTATGCTCGAACCAAGACCAGAGTGTAGATCTTGTCGTCCTGATCGCGACAGTGTGAACGGTTCGTGAATCCGAGTCCGGATGAAGGAGATAGAGGTAGTCAAATTTGGGTTCGCATTTGCTGATTGGGCAGGCTTAAGGAGGCCACAATTTCAACCTCTTTTGGTAGATAAAATCTAGCCAACTCTGACCAAATTCAGGGTAAAATCGTGGCCTTGTTAAAAAGACTCCTTCGGTCTAAAACTAAATTTCCAAAAATGCATGGTTTGTTTTAAATAACAAAAAAAAAAATATAAAACAAAGGGTGGCATCCCACCAACCCCAGCACCCCTTAACCGCACAACATGTTAATCATGGAGGGGCGGGCCATGACCCCCGAAGCCTCCCCACGGAACCAACAACGAGGGGTGGGCGACCATGACCCCGCACCCCACTACCCTCATAACAAACAGAGTTGGGAGTTGGGTGGGTCGGGCCTTGGGGCATGGACACAACCCACATTAAAAAACAATAGCATGGAACTAGCAGAGGTGAGTACGGTGGGCAAGCCCGGCCCAACAGATATGTTTTAAATTTAAAAAATGTGATGTGTAAAAAAAAGAAGGCGAGGTTTGACTGCCCAAACTCCTCCCTCATAACCGGATCCCTAACCAACTCATCCAACCGCCTATTTGGGAAAATACATCAGCCAAGTTTTATTTAAACGCAATTTGTCAGTGTGCCTAGGGAGGAGGAGGCAGTGCACGCAGTTCGAGTCAGCGTTTTGCAGGAGGGCCGAATTTTCACTTTGTCAGATTTTGACAAATTTTATATGGTTTCACCACTTCTCGATGCCACGAACGCAATGGCGATGTCTGTTTCTCCATCATAGTTCTGCATTTTTCAGCCATTTTTTAGTATGGAGGTGGAACCATGACTGTTGTAGAAACAGGGAGCGGAACCATGATCCTTGAAATTTTCCCGAGGAGGTAATTTTTCTCCATGTCGGAATATAGTCAAGTTTATAGTTGTTTTTCATGGTTTTTTGTAAGGATCACAATGGCAAGGGTAGATTCACCTTTTGAGTTGCAGATTTCTAGTCCACCCATGGAGCAAAATATTTGAGGAATCTAGGGGAATCTAAAAGATTCCTTGAGCCCCAGATTATCAACTTCTCAGAATTCAGAAATTTGACAGTCGATTTTGCACTATTCGATGTTACAAATCTGATGGCATCTTCAGATTTTCCATTTTCTCATTCTATTTTTCAGCCACTTTTCTAAGTGGAGTGTAGGTGTCAGCATTTATGTGCAAGCAACCATTTCCATGCGATTGATGCCTTGAGATTGATGGCATGAAAAACTTCAGCAGTTTGACATCCACTTCTTCAGATGGCCCCTGGTTGTGAGGTATATGCAGTGCGTTCATGTACTTCTTTTGCTATGCATTGTGCTACATAGATCCCTATTTGATGTTGATGAGGGATCTTGTTAATTACTTGTTTTCATGATTCCTACTTGATGTGATGCGGAATCGTCTATGTGATGTACTTGTTTTCATGATTCGTCATGTTATGTTTTGAGATCCCTTTGTTGAATGTCGATGGGATACTCATGTTTCCATCATGTATGTTTGTATTGAGGTCCCTTTTATGCCATGTTGGAGGGATGCTCATCATGCATGAGTCTATGTCATACTGATAGGAGTCTTTTGACTGAGAGTTCCTGTAGTGGAACATCTCTTGGAGCCACTCCTGCGTGAGGGCATTTTCCTTGTATGATAGCGAAGTCACCTCTATGTACATCACCACTATTGACAACACTTAATGCAATGGCCTACACCATATTGACTGCGGGGCCCGAAGATGTAGCCCCTCCTGGACGAACTCCATTATCAACAACTTATGTTTTTATGTTGCTGATGATTGACATGTTCCTCTTCTTTACAACATGCACATGTATTCATTTATTTTCTTTTAAAAATGAAATTTAACACATCACAAAAGAAAAGGTCTTGGAAGGGTCCTTTGTCACACTCGGACCTAGATCAACTCTAGAAGAGGGTAGTAAAAATCTATTTAAGGGTAAAGGAAAAGAAAATGGTTTCAAAGGGAAGGGAAACAAAAATGCATCTATTAAGAAGGAAGGAGATAAATTAACATGAAATCATTGTTCCAAAGAGGATAGAGATGAAGCTCATTGTTGGAAGCTTCATCTTGAAATGAAACTCCAAATGAAAAGAAGAGGCTATAACGTTTTCACATAAGGGTAATCTCAAAACATAAAAAAATTGATACTCTTTTTGATACTGGCTCTCAAGACAATCTCATCTTTGAAAACATTGTCAAAAGTTTAAACTTGGAAACCATTCCACATCATAAACCATATCAATTAGGATGGGTGTTTGACAATGCACAATTGCAAGTAACTAGAAAGTGTAAACTGAAAGTCGCCATTACTGCAAATTTCATAGATGAAGTGGAGCTTGATGTTGTGCCATTAGACATATGTGGTATAGTTTTGGGTAGCACGTATCTCTATGCCAGAAAAGCTATATTCCATAGACAAAAACAAATACCATTTGTTCAAATATGGAGTAGAATATATTGTGAGAGATCATAGCAAGAAACTAAATATTTCACTTGTTAATGTGGGGCAGATGAAAAGACTAGTGAATTCAAGCAAGAATTTTGTGCTTCTAATGATCAAAACCAAGAATGATGTTGATAATGAAGATTTTAAAGGTTGTGATTCAATATTGAAATCTGAATTAGTTGATGTTGTTAACCAATATTATGAGATGTTTCAGGAACCAAAAGGATTGCTTCCCAAGAGAGGAATCCAACATGAGATACAGTTGCAGCCAGATAGTCCTCTTCCTAACATTGGCATGTACATGATGTCGGTGATGGAAAGTGAAAAAATTAAAAAACAAATTCAAGAGTTGTTGGATAAAGGGATCATCAGGCCATCTTGTTCGCCATGTGGTTCACCTATTGTTTTGGTTCCAAAGAAGGATGGAACATGGAACATGTGTGTGGACTTCCGTGCATTGAACAAGATTACAGTAAAGAATCGTTACCCACTAACTAGAATAGATGATTTACTTGATCAATTGAAAGATGAAAAGTATTTTACTAAGTTGTACTTAAGGAGTGGCTACCATCAAATTAGAATTGTTGAAGGAGACATTTGGAAGACAACATTCAAAACAAAACAAGGTTTGTTTGAATGACTAGTTATGCCTTTTGGTTTATGTAATGCTCCTGCTACCTTCATGCATGTGATGAATGATGTGTTGAGGTCATTTCCTGATGAGTTTGTTATATTCTACTTAGATGACATCTTAATTTTCAGTAAATCTCATGATGAACGTGTCATGCATGTGAGAAAAGTACTTGATGTCTTAAAGAAAGAACAATTGAATTTAAATATGTCAAAGTGTGAATTTAGAAAAAATTCCTCAGTTTACTTGGGTCATATTGTTGGAGGAGGTGAGCTGAAAATATATCCCTCCAAGGTCGATGTCATTTTGAATTGGCTAAGACCCAAGACATTTAGTGAGGTAAGAAGTTTTTTGGGAGTAGCCCAATATTAGAGGAAATTCATTGCTAACTTTTCTTTTATAGCAACTCCTTTGCATGCATTGACAAGTGTGAAAAAGATTTTTGAGTGGGCAAGAAAATAGAAAAAGGCCTTTGATGCCTTGAAGGAAAAGATCAATTCAGCTCCAATACTTGCACTTCCAGACTTTAGATAGTCATTTGAGATCCAGACTAATGCAAGTGACTACACCATGGGTATAGTCCTCATGCAACATGGTAAGCCTATCTGTTTTCATTCGGAAACTTTCAATGATGTAGTGATTAATTACCCTACATATGACAAGGAATTGTATGCATTGGTGAAAAGTGTGAAAAGGGTAGAAACGCTACTTGATGGGTAAGGAAACAATCATTCACACTGATCATCAGCCATTACAATACTTGTAATCTCAATCTAAGTTGTAGCAATCAAGGCATTTTCGATGGATGGGTTTTCTTCAACAATTCCACTTGGTAATAAGGTATAAGAAAGGTATCTACAACAAAGTTGTTGATATGATCTCTATGCCTATTATTAGTGAAAATACTTTACTCAAGCATAATTTTGTTTTGCATGAAAGTTATATTGAGTAATACGCATTAGACAATGACTTTTAGGATGTTTATGCAAGCTTGAGTCAAGGTAACCAAGTAGAGGAATTGGATTATCATTTGCACGATAACTTTTTGTACCATCTTGGAAAGCTTTGTATTCCATAGGGAGAAAGAGAACATCATAAGAGAGGCACATGCTTCTCTTATTGCTGGTCATTTCGATGTAAGTAAAAGGACGACACATCTACAGAGGTATTGTTATTGGCCTCGTATGCTTGAAAGTGTGTCATGTTTTATTAAAGGATGTTCATTATGTGCAGTCAATAAGCCTAGCAATAGGAAGTTAGGATTGTACACACCAATTCTGGTACCTTCAGAACCATGGGATAGTTTTTCTATGGATTTTGTAGGAGGTATTCCATTATCAAAAATAGGTCATGATTATTTGTATGTAGTTGTGGATAGGTTCAACAAAATGTGTATTTCTATGCCATGTAAAAAGAAAATTATAGTTGAACAAACCGCTTTGTTATTCTTTCAGAATGTATTGGTGAATTTTGGATTTCCCACATCTATTGTTAGTGATCGAGATTCTTGCTTTGTTGGGAATTTTAGGTCAACCTTGTGGGGATTCATGGAAACCAAATTGAAAAAGAGTACAACATTTCATCCACAAACATATGGTCAAATAGAGGTGGTGAATAGTACATTGATACATCTTCTTCGTGGGTATTGCAGTAAGAATCCTAACTTGTGGGATGAACATTTTCACTATATTCAACATGCTTACAACTGGGCCAAGCACTCTTCAACTCAAACATTGCCATTTGAAGCATGTTTGGGATACTTGCCTAAGTCTCCTTTGGATTTCACTTTTGGAAAAGATGTTTCTATTGGTGGTCATAGTGAAATAGACAAAGCAAGAAGGTCAATTGAACAAATCCAACTGGTACACCAAAGAGTTCAAGAATAACATGAAAAGAGCCAAGGAAAGTACAAAGCAAGGCATGACAAGCATCATGTAGATCACAAGTTCCACGTTGGTGATGAAGTTTGGCTTCACATTAACAAACAAATGTTTCAAGGAGAAGGTAAAAAGATAAAACCAATTAGATATGGTCCATTCAGAATTTCGAAAATGATTGGTAACAATGCCTTTAGGTTGGATTTGACTTTATATATGCAAATTTATGTTGTTGTTAATTTTGAGAAATTAAGGTTGTATGAGCCTCATTTGATAGAATATCAAGGAGAAAATGTCCAAACTCCTTACATAGAGGATTTTCCTCCCGAATACCTTGATGAACTACAGTGAGACACCATTATTGACAGAAGAACAAGGTCTTCAAAATGAGGGAATGTGGATTACCTTTGAGTTAGGATCAAGGGAACAAATCCTTTAAAGGCCAAATGGATCGATATTAGAAAGTTAAGGGGACTATACCCTCACCTACTGGACAACTAAAAGTGATCTTTTTGGGTCCAAAAGGCTTCCAGTGGGGAGGAATGATCAGGTGCCCAAAAAATAAATCATAATTCAAAGTTGTCGAATTGGTGTAGAACTTATACAACCACATAGTACATGTCATCTTGAATCTGGTGCAACTTGTTTCGCATGAAATAGACACTGTATGTTCCCAGAATCATGTTCTGTTCACTTCCCTAAACAAGCAAATTTTTGCAAAATGTGACAGCCCAGTTAGCAGTCCATACTATTGACGTGGCACTGACTATGTAGGTTGTGGTGGTAGGGTTGACTGTTTAACATCCTTCGGTGAATCATATGATGCCAAGTTGCGGTTCTGGATTTGGGTGCATTTGGCGATTTATTATTGTCCAGAAGGTGACCAACCACAGGCTGACATGTGGCCCATCCAGAGGTCGTCACATGGCAGCTCAGGGGCCACGAAAAGTTTGTTTGAGGTCTGGGTAGCAGCAGAGGGGGTCAAACTCGTGACCTCCAAGCACATAATCAATGCCTCCTACCAATGCACCATAAGAATGGTTTTTATTAAACCATGGGTTCAGTGTATATTTAAATATCACTTGCGCACCAATTTGGGTTAGGAACAGCCCATGGGAGTCGGCCCTTGGTCGCACCACCCGCACACAACTACTGACGAGGAGGAGAGTAGGGGCCTAATAGGTAAGGGGAGGCCATTGGCCTTAGCCCTGGGCACGTGGCCCCCCCACATGGCCACATTTTCTGCAATATAGGTGTTAGCGAACATTTAAAGTGTCCGATAATTTTGCTCGATTTTCAGTGAAATTGTCGCTTTGTTAGCACGTTATGGGGGGAAATTGTAGGTTGGTGCTAAATTTTGGGGAATTTGTGGTGCAATTAGTAAAATATTGGGAAAGGTAATAACTTCTTTAGTTTTTGACCAAATCAGGAGCAAAAAGAAGCTACACAAGCATTTTTTGGCATTCTTGAGCCATTGGAATAGGTTTCAGAGATTTCTGAGTATCGTAAACTAATGTATTCACACTTTTGAGCATAATAGAGAGGGCCAAGCCATTGGAAGTTGGACCAAGGAGGCGTAGCCCAAGGGGGGTGAAACCTTCATCATGTGCTGCTATGATATTGCTTATGGTGATGTTTATGTATGTTATATGTTGTTGTTTAGTATGTGATTATGTTAATTTGCACATAAAATTTACATAAAAACACTCAAAAACACATGTTTAAACTTGCAAATAATTTCATAAATCCTCAAGCACTTTTAATATATTTTGAAAAAAAAAATAGCATAGAAAAACTAATTTTCTCAATCAGATTAGGCTATAAATGTGGAGCATCAATAACAAGATGTTATTTTATTTCTCGCTCCCCTTCAAAATCTTTAAAAGATAAATGCCTTAACTCTTCTAAGTTTTCATCAAGTTCTCTATTAATTTTTCCACAAGATACAACTAAAATATCCATATTTGTTGCATTTCGTCAGAGTGTTCTCAGATGGAAATAATACTCTCCTAGTCTTGAGAGATTTCAACTAGTTTTCATGAGTGGCATAAAATGAAAAATCTATGTAGAACCGATTAATCATCTTATCCCAGTTTAATGTTTTCCTTTTCATCTCTTCCTTCAAGTACCAATCTTTTGGAATAGTACTTAAAGTATGAATGAACTGATGTGCCCACATCATCACTAGTACACTGTCATCCTTCCACATTTAACGATAATTATGGATATGATTTTGTGAGCTAGTACATCCATCATAAATAGGAGTCTTACTAGAGATTCTATCTTAAGGTGAAATCTATAAACTAGAGAAATTTTAATAGTATCCCAGTCATGAAATTTGTCACAATGGTCTTCCCACCATCTTGTAGGGTTCACTTGTAAAGAAAAATTCATCAAAGACATCTTTTGACCATTATCTATTGGAGAATCAACTTCTTGAATAAAATTCACAATTGATTCAGTACCATTAAAAACTGGGTAATTGCATATGTTGGGTGCGAGATCCCCCAAGGTAAGTTTTGGGGCTTAGAGCCCAAATTTTGGTCAATTTTGTAATTCCAATGTAAAGACTCCACATTTTGTGGGCGTGGAGCTCGTAGTTTGTTAAAAAGTAATTGAGTTGTCCACCCTTATTTTGTTATTGTAATGTCGGATATAGAAGATTTACCCATGGTCCGTGGACCATAAGATTATATAAATAGAGCGAGGCTCTAAGTAGTTAAGACAATCAATGGATCATGATATGGAAAATATCTGATGTATGTGAGATAGATCTGAAGTGTAAATTCTAGTTTTGGGTCGTAGAGTAGGAAGAGGCTATGTAGCTGAGTGCACAGAGGCCTAGTAGTCCGTAGCTGAGTACGCAAATCCCTGCAGCTGAGTGCACAGGGTGAGTCAAAGTTTGTAATCATTTGGAATCAATAATAAAGAGAAGTTTCTATCATTTCTATGTATTTATTTCCTGTTTTATGCATCAAATATATTGGGTATGAATTTAACTTCTAATGCTTATATGATGCGCGAATATATATAACTGTTATTGTTAAGTGAACGCAAGTTAGGATATCTTCTTACTGGAAGATAATCAAGACATGTTAATAAGATAAGTAACATACTTGGCACAGTTTTGGAAATAACACAGATCGCGGCCACAATAGCGTGAAAGCATCTCATCCCTTGGTTAGGGCTGCGGGAAAGAAGATTGTGACACTTTGTAGGGTCTTAAAGGTTGGAACCGTGTGTGAAGTGACCCGCGCAAAGGCAGGTCTACTTGGACTAAACCCACATCACAAACATATCAAGGGTGCAAAAACTTGGTTCAAGCATCCCCCCATACTGCTTCGGGTGAGACTTCAGTCCGTGCTCCACGGGCTGATGCTGAAAGGGCCAGTAGTGTAGGGATTTGTTTGGCTAAATAACTCTAAACCTGGGTGAGGCCCCCATAATCCAATAAATGGTTCCATTGTCGGGACTAGAATCTGCGTAGAGATGTCTGATGTCGTATCATTGGAATCCAAATAAGAAAGAAATCGAAGGCTGGTTGGACAGAAGAATTCACGAGTTTGCGGCGCAGGACAATAGAAACCCGTGACTGTCAAAAGAAGAGTGGTTAGATCGCTACTTATATCCAAGGATCCACGAAATCATCTTTGCATCCTTCCCTACATAGCTATAAAAGTGGATCTCAAAGCTAACAGATAGCCAAGGAAGGTGGAAACTTGACAGTCCTATTGTGTGGACCCTAGAGCTAGTGCGAAGGTTGGAAGCATCAAAGGATAAGATCGCACGCGCTGTTGATCATTGTCTCAATCGTATTATAGGAGGATTCATTACTAAGTTCGTGGTTGACACCTCAATTAGCTATAGTGAGGCAGAGAAATGCTTTCTTAAAGGGCCACGAGGTAAGTACGTAAAGTCTTTGAATACTTGGAATAAAATGTTATTGTGTGAAAAGCAAGTTATGCAGTTACCTTGATGTTTTGGGCTTTGCGAAGTGGAAAGGTTTACAGGGACAAAGGAAATAAGGGACCAGGAAATAGCCCCTTGATTTCACCTCCACGAGTGGACGAGGAAGAGCTCATGAAGGTCTCTTTGTGAAGTGTTATTCATCTGATAAGGCAAAGAATTCCTTGAATACCACCTCCGCCCACATCACCACCAGCTTCACCACCATCAACTCCATCTTCACCTGTACCAACTCCACCACCACTACGTTCAATATGGAAAGCACAATGAAGTTGCCTGTGTTCAAGGGTTTGGGAAATGAGGATCCAAACCAATTCTTGTTCGTTGTAAGGGTTGTATGGGAAGTGCAAGGCATTACAGATGACCATATAAAGAAGGCGACATTGGTTAGTGCGCTACGGGATCAAACACTCACCTAGTATATTAAGTACTCTAATGATAACCCAAATGCAGGAATCGTGGAAATCCAAATAGTGCTAAATAGAGAATTTAGCAGGCCTAAGTCTAAAGTGCATTTGATCGTGGGATTTAAAGAGATCATGATTATACCAGGAGAGACATCTTGGGAACTAGATTAGAGATTGAAATGTACAATTCGTGAAGCCAATATGAATCTGACAGATGGTCAACATCGCGAGTGATTCGTAGCTTCGCTACTACCACATCTAAGGAGTGCGCTATCACAGTAGAAGATAACAACTCAGGTAGAGTCCCTAGAGATTTCTATGAGACTTCATGGGACCTCGATGCAGGAGCCTAACCGAGGAGTTCAGCAGATCCATGCACAACTGAAGAATTTGTGCCTTGAGATGTAGAGTCTGAAATAGGATAGGACGGATCGACTAGAAGTGCAAAAAGAAGTATGGTGTGTAAAATGCAAGAGTCAGTGTCATGACAAAGAACACTACCTAACTTTTACAAATTACCTCACAAGAGGAGGATTGATGCCTTTAAGGCCGGAAGCTGAAGCAAGACCTAGCACAACACCTGCTTTGTGGTGCGTGATTTGCCAAATAGTAGGAAAACATGCCATGGACAACTTCCACTTGTTACAAAAGTATACGTAAAATTCACAATAGTTGTTCTGCAACTTTTGTAGGTTAGTGGGACATGATGAGTGTACTTGTAGAATCCATGAGCTGATGATGGATAGAACTACCACCTATAGGGTTCAAGCTGAAACGCGGCCCCTTAACCAGAATGCAGGAATGACGTGAACAAGATTTCAGGGGGGCGGACGAGGCCAAGGCGGAGGAGGTCTTGGAAGAGGTCCCGGACAGTTGATTTGCTACAATTGTGGAGGGCCAGGACACTATGCCCATGATTTCACTAATCCAAGTTGTGTTTCTAGTGCATGTTGTTTGATCATGAGACAGAATATTGTCCTACAATGATAGCTAGGATACGCGACAGAGGAACGTTACCGCCCCCTGACTTAGAACCTACAGATGATGAGGTTTGAGCCGCACGAGGAAGACCCAAATGTAAACGTTGTGCTCTGAAGTGGAATTGTGACGGGAGATGACAAAGGCAAACAACTAGAAGAGAGTACTTTGGTTCGCAAAGCTCTGATGAAAGAGGCCGAGTTTGATTTGGATCAAGCTTGGGAAACCTTCATGAAAGATAAGAAGAGCTTCGCTAATGCCTCCACTTCAGGAAGAAAAGATAAACTGGAGCCGGAAATGGACCTATCTATGCTCACAATGTTCCTGGAAACGTGTATGAAGTTACTGCGTGATAGTAAGGTTGTGAAAGGGTTATAGGAACTCATAAATAAGTGGGATGGGACCGCGCTAGGAGAATTGCACGTAGTCTAGAAGATCAGAAAGAATAAGACAAGAAAACGACGAGAAATGAGACTAATCGGAGAAATCAAAGAGTATGAGATGGATCAAGTCATCCTGGATTTGGGATCGAAAGCAAATGTTTTGCCGAAACAGACATGGGAGTGAATGGGAAGACCTACACTGCAATGGTCTCCAATTCAGCTAAGGATGGTGAACCAGCAGAAAATAATACCCATGGGATGATTGTAGGGAATAACTGTGGATATTGAGGGAGCAAGTGCATTGGCTAACTTTGAAGTGATAGAGATTGTTGATGGCAATCCCTACCCCATGCTCTTGGGAATTGATTGGGCTACTGACATGAACAGGGTAATTAATCTGAAGAAGCACAAAATGATCTTTGAGAAGAAGTCACTACGCGTAATTGTACCCCTGGAACCTGCTGAAGGATCATGCTATACAGAGTTGGTGCGTGACCATGAAAGTGATGATTATTTGGACTGCATCTACAAGATAATAGTGTGAGACCAAGACTGGGTGAATCCCATAGTGGATGGATGAATTTCATGGGAGTGCGAGAGCTCCTGCACTTAGGATTTAGATGAAGAAATAAAGCGATGGCAGAATCAGTTACATGAGGTAACTATGCTGAGTTGTAATATGATGACCAAGTCGTTGCGCTGCATATCGACAAAAGTAAGGGATCTGCCTACTTATGATGGTCTGAATGAGGTAGATACCTTCTTGGATGCATTTGAAAGGGAAGTGCCAGAAAAACAACACCTCCATGCCTTACACTAGGTACTACGCGCTACGCCCGCGAGATGGTGGGGTACGCACAAAGGAAGATTTGATGATTGGCACGAATGTAGAAGAATGACATGCACAATTTGGGATGCCTAAGGTGTGACTGAAATACAAATACAATGGATGAGATGATCCACACGTGCATCTATCCAAGTGGGCGCAAGCATATGGAGAAAGGCCGCAACCTGAATGGGTGCACCTATTCTGTCATACACTAGATGTTATACCGATGAACCGGTATATAGAAATAGAGATTCGCCATGGGACTGACAAAAGGGATAGCCTACGCGAAGGGTTCATGATGACCTTCAGTTTTGATTATGAGTTTGATTGTATTGAAGAAGCGCTACAATAATTAAAAACCTCCGTCTTCAAGATTCCGCAGGATCCTTTAGACCTGGCACTGCCTAAATGGGCTACTCAACTGAGTTGCGCACTGAAATGTTATAATGTAACTACTGAAGAAGAGGATGAAGATCCACAAAAAATTAACATTTCAAAGACGGAATTCCACTGAAAGGTTCAAGGACCATAGATTGGGAACCCTGACATAACTACACCAGTAAAGACTAAGCAGGTGAATATTGGTTCGGAGGCGGAGCCCAAATTCGTGAAGATCAAGGACTAATGGGACGACGTGACAATAGATAAGGTCATTGAATTACTCCATGAATATCTTGACTTATTCTTGACCAAGTTTATGGATTTTAAAGGAATAATCAGAGATTTAGGGGTAATGAAGATCACGTTAAAGCCCGACACGAAGCCAGTTAAGTAGAGGTCATACTGCTTAAATCTGAAATACAAGGAGATGGTCCACGTAGAACTAGACAAAATGCTCACATCAGGAATCATTGAGCCTGTGGAAGAATCCGATTGGGTAAGCCCAATGGTGGTACAAGAGAAGAAGAAAAAGGATGAGATAAGAATATGAGTGGATCTCAGAAAATTGAATGATGCTTGTGTGCATGATCCATTCCCAACTCCGTTCACAGATGAAGTTTTGGACAACGTAGGTGGTCAGGAAGCATATTATTTCACTAGTGGGTTCTTAGGGTACCACCAGATCAAAATCATGCTGGAGGATAGGAGCAATACAACCTTCATGACTGAGTGGGGTTGCTTTCAATATACTTTAATGTCGTTTGTATTGAAGAACACGTCAGCTGTCTTTTTTCACGTAGTTGTTGCGACATTCAAGGAATATATTCATAAGTTCTTGGAGGTCTATTTTGATGATTGGACTATCTTTGGGCTGGTTAAGTGCCATGTAGTGAGCTTATGCTTGATGCTAGATACCTACCGAAGATACCAAATCACGCTCAACCTGAAGAAATGTGTGTTTCTTGTTCCTTTTGGGAACCTATTGGGGTGCATGGTTTGCAAACAAGGGCTGATGGTAGATTTCGCGAACATCACAGTGATTCTAAATTTGGAAGCATTGTGAAGTGTGAAATAGCTGCGTGCTACTATGGGGCATATGGGGTACTACAAATTTTTTATCAAAAGGTTATGCCCAGATCACTGCACCAATGAAAAAACTATTGAAGAAGGATGTCATGTTATTCTAGAACGATTATTGTAAGAAAATCCCGAATAAATTTTAAGAAAAGATGGTTACTGCATGATTCTTGTCTTCCCGAACTAGAAGAAAGGGTTTCATGTCCATGTTGACTTGTTGTGTATAGCGCTGAGGGCAGTGCTAACACAGGATGGTGGAGAAAGCTTGGATCACCCTATCGCATTCACAAGTCGCAGATTATCTAAAGCAGAGAAGAACTATTCCACCACTGAGTGCGAGGGACTGGCTATGGTGTATACGCTCCAGAAGTATCAAAACTACTTGCTAGGAGGCCACTTTAAGATGTATATAGATCATTCTGCACTAAAATACTTGGTCAATATGCCTGTGTTGGGGGGTGCATATGCAGATGGCTTTTATTGTTCCAAGAGTATGACTTTGAAGTTGTTGTGAAGCCTGGATGATTGAATGTGGGACCAGATGACTTGTCGCGCATCGAGACAGGGGAAGAACCTACTAGTTTGGAGGAAGGATTACCCGACGCGCAACTCTTTGCTGTGTGTGTAGCAAATGGAAATTTTGAAGATATAATTCACTTCCTAACAACTAGAACTGCACCGGAAGGATACTCTGTCCAGCAAAAGAAGGAATTAGTGGTGCACACGGTAGAATTCTCTATCATTTTTGGGCATTTGTACAAGATGGGGAATGATGAAATACTGCAAAGATATGTACTTGATTTTGAACGAAGCAGCATCCTCGCGAATGCTCATGGGGACGTCGCGGGAGGACATTACGCAGGGAGAGCAATTGCGCAAAATATTCTATGCGTAGGGTTGTGCTGGCCAACCCTTCATCAGGATTCAAAAGCATATTGCAAGGCATGTGATGTATGTCAAAGGATAGGTAAGCCATTACAGAGGGATGGAATTCCTTTGAATCCACAACCTATGTTGCAGTCTTTCAAACAATGGGCAATATATTTTGTAGGAGCTATTCAGCCCCAAGGAACGACATGCGCGAGGTATATTATCACTATGACAAAGTACTTGACTCATTGGGCAGACGCACAACCAGTGAAGGATTGCACGGGAATGACTACTGTGAAGTTTCTATTTGAACATGTACTGCTAAGATTTGGATGTCCTAAGATCTTGTTGAGCGATCGCGGTATGCATTTCCTGAATGAAACGGTTAGCGTGTTGATGGAAGATTTTCATGTGTATCATCAGAAGAGCACACCGCATCACCCATAGGCTAATGGGACAGTAGAAGTGTTTATGGGAAAACTAGTATTCCTAAAGAATTCTAGCCCTCTGGGTTTGGCAGCTACCCTAGAAACAACAATTTAAAGCAATTTAATGATTTCTTCTATGTGTAACAGATAAGAGAAAGAAAATGGAACCAACCTGGAACTTCCACTTAATCCCTTGCTGGTTCTCTCTCCCCTTTGATAGATCCTGCGACTCCTCCCCATACTTAAAACACTTGGAGAGCACCTGCACAAGTACAACAACAAAGATCCGTCAAAGCATCGTGATCTATTACAACATAAATATTACAAAATCATATATATAATGAACAAATGATAGCATTCACAAATGATAACATTCAAAATTTCACAATCATATGGAAGAAAACTTGATGATATTTATTAATAGAAAGGAGAATTACAACCCAGTTGTCTGATCTGGCATCATCCTCCCAGCTTCAATCCTTCTTCACCTCATGAAATAGCAAGATCATTCCAACAAGAATACAATACTCTCTCCTCAAACTATCAACACTTCCTTGCAATTCACAACATTCTAGCCTCTAGATCTCTTGGATGAGGGATCCATTTAGAGATGTTTGTAAGGGTGTGAGTCATCCATGGGGTTTGATTAGTGTGATTCCACTTGTTACAATGGGTTCCATAAGAGAAGGGATTGGAGATTTTCTTAGATCCCTTATTCATCCTTGGGAAAATTCAGAGAGGCAAGTGGCACAACAGAAGTTTGTAGAAGATTCCATGAGCAATCAACTGACAAAATTCCCAGACATTTTCCCATTCTCACGCACCATACCCTATAGAAGGCCTAAATAGTATGCATCGCACCCTCGCAGTGTACCACTCAGTATGCATTCCACTTTGCCAATGGAGCAGTCAATATGTTCGGTTTGGGCAGTTCCTGGATGGTTTCTCAAATGGAACCTTTGGGAATGATGTATTCAGATGACTATGCTCTTTTAGGGTATGAAACAACTCTTTTAGGGGTTGATGGGCCCTAATACATCGACATATAAGTTTGGGGTTGATCTGCCCAAATATCTCTATAATAGTTGCCCCCTAAAGCATGAGGTCATAAATATTCATGTTGGGTGAAATGCTTTATCATGAGCATCCGAAGTTTTGAATTGGAAGGTGACCTGCATAAGTTACAACACAATACATTATCATAATATAATTTTTCATGATCTAGCTGAGGGAGACGTTCCCATGTTCACCTTTATAAATTTCATTTCATGTACATAGATCAGATAGTCGTCTGCAGATACAGGCTCATGATTCTACAGATATAGAGTCGCAATCCATGGTTAGGATGATCATCTATGTAGAGCCTTTGTACATTTGATGTTTTTATATCCCTGAATATATCACAGCCTGGATGGATGAAACTAGATCCAGGGTCTTCAAACTTGTTCAATCTTCGCTCGATGTATAAGTCAATCCATGTGAAGAGATGTTCTGGATTCGAACATGGAAAGACATCGCCTGATTACCAGCCAATGATGTGAGTTGTTAACAAACGCGAGAGGAATCACCGATAATGATAATGATCCTCAAGGTACTACAATACAATTCACGTGGTGTGAATACGTGATCCGATGTCGAACACCAAATAAAATCTTTTGATCAAAGGCCATTGATGTCAGCTTGTCACCGGAAGTGAGAAAATTGCCATTGATGTATGCAAGCTTCAAAGCACTAAAAGGGTTGTTTCTAAGTCAACTTCTTGGATAATGAGCTGATGTCGACAAGAAGCGACTCGTCGTAGGAGGGCATTGATGTATCCCACATCTACGACAAGAAATGAAGCAAATGATTTCTAGAGGTGAAAATGGACTGATGACACAAGATTCAAGAATGGTGGTCATGTAAAAAATGGAGGTAGGAGGTATTGCAATGTATGAGACCTTAACTGGATGGTGATTTCTCAACTGAATGACTTCTCTTGAACTTGTCAGCGATACTGAGATGAATTGGTAGCGTTAACCCCAAAAGATGGATGGTATGAAAGACCAATGGTGTGATGACTGGTGAACGGAATAACCCAACCCAACTCAATAATTGAGATGAGGTGAAAGTGTCATGTTCAAGAGTGACTTGCTACCATAAATTCTTCAATTTTTTCCCATTTTTCCCCAGTTATTGCTGACCAGTACCTCTTTATTTTAGTCAAGCTTGAGGAGGATTACATATGCTTGTTCTATAATTCTCCCTTCAGGCAAACATGTTGCTATTTAATGTTTTAATGAGTCTAGTGACAATGAAACTTGGTCCTTTTCATGTTTAGAGAGTTTGAAAAGGGACGAAAAGAAAACTCCATAAGTTCTTTTCGTAAAGTAATCCCTTAGGTCTAAAAAAGGATAAAATAATATAGGAGGGATGACATTTCCAATACTTTAATGAGTTGGAAAAGACAAGCAATCGACAATATTTCCATGTTTAACAAGTCTGAAAAGGGTTTAAAGAGGACTCTATATTTTTCTTTTCATTTTTGGATCAAAGCTCGAAAAGAAGACAAAAAGTTTGCTTGGTGGTCAAAGATGTTCAATTCACTATTTAGCACATCAGATTATTTCATTAGTCGTTCAACCTACTCAAAACTCCATCAAATTGATTAGGAATACATATATATGGACGAAAAATGAACTAAAACTAACATTTCACTTTGAAGTACATGAATAGTAAACATAAAAAGTAGCTTCATCATTTCATTTCAAATTTGGGATTTGGAGCTCTGAAGCAGTTTTCCCCCTCAAATTTCACCACTTGATTTCGGGAGATCCTGTGGACCATTCTCTGCACCGTTAGGACCAGGTAGGAGCTATCCTTGAGCTCTTCATTTTCATTCCATATTTTCTTGATTATGAGCAAGTTTTTTCACTTTTCTGGGCCCCTGGGGTTTAAAGATTTCGTTCCTCAATCATCGCACCTAGCTAGTATCGAAAGGTGCGATGCATATTGAGCTGCCCATAGGATATTCAGTATGCATCTCACCTTGCTCAAAGGCAGGGTGTGATGGGCACAAATAGGCAACTTTATACAGTGTTTTTCATCAAAATTTTTACCTATTTTTGCTCAAAATTGGATCTTAACTCATCTATTGTTTGCATTTCAGATATTTGTTGGATCAAGATGGTTGTCACATGGCATGAACGAGAACATGAAGAGGAGTACATGATTGCTTTACATGACCAGGGCACAGTGGATGCATTAAGAAACTATGGTTTACTAAAGTTTTTCCACATATCCAACATGAGGCAAGAGATCAATTTGTTGCAGTATCTCCTCAATGCTTGTGATCCTATTGACTAGGTATTTCAGATCAGAGGTAAATCTATTCCTTTCACGGTCGAGGATATTTATTTTCTGACGGGTTTGTCGAGGCGTGGTGCCCCTCTTTCACTATCAAGATTTGCTCGTGGGGATGAATCTGTGAAAGATTAAATTCATTAGTTCTACAGGGATAGATCTCAACCCAGTAGATATGGTAATATAAATATCCAAGATGTTACTGGTCGGCCTTTGAGGACCATTCTATTTACCTTTTCTACATTGGCTGGCATCACAACCTTACATTTAGTGAACAGATCTTACATGCAATATGCCCTGGAATTCCTAGAACCAAAGGTGTTTAACTGGTGCGAGGTGATACTTCCTATCATAAAAGAACAAATGTTCAAAGTAAAGAATGGAAGAACCAAGAAATTTTTTTATGGATCCATATTGACTACTTTTTCTTTGGAAAGAATTACACTGATGCAACCTCAAAACATTTCACTGGGATTGCCAGGACTGAGGGAACCACAGATGTTGAGATGGGTGGATCTTATGGATAGACATGCCGGCCAGTCACAGATCTCCTTCTCAGATGCCTTTTTTGAGTGGTTCAACCACCAGGAGATGGTGTCTTCGGAGTATCCATATGTTGGGATGGATTTTTGAGACGATCATGATTTGGCATTACCAGTTGGTGAGCAGTGGACTGCTATAGGTAAAATGATTCGACCACATCTTTGTTTTTTGAGTTTTATAATGTTTTTGTGTTTTTGATGTTACCAATAATTAAAAAAAATCATATGTGCATGCAAATATTGGACCAGTGTGACTAGTGGCACGCCTACGGGAAGCAGATGACGCTCCAGCAGGAGAGGCTGTAGGGAGGGTCGTCCTTCGGGATCTGAACATATTGGAGACGCTGGCAGTGTTGCAGGATTAGATTGAGGGCCTCACTCTCGGCATTTAGGATGTCAGGACTGATGAGTTACCTTTGAGGTTACAGTGCCATAGTACTGGTGTATCGAGTCGTTGGACTAGGCTCCTGTGCATGATAGCATAGGCGGTGACATGTTATCACCAGCATCACTAGTCTAGGATGTTTTTCTACATTCATTTTGAGTTTCTTGGTTAGATGACCAATTTTGTCTTGGACACAAAACATTTTGTGAAAACTATAAACAACTATCTACTTTTGATTTTTGGAGTTTTATTTTGGCTAAGTGATGAAATCCTAATGCAAATGTTGATGTGAAATGCTTTCTTTACAAATGTTGCAAATGTCTATTTAACACATAGTTTGCTAATGAATTAGTCAATGTATTTAAGTTTTTGGAAATGTGTTGATATTGAATGGAATCAAAATGTTTTTCCAAAATCATAACTCTTAGGAAAATGCGATGAATAGCTGGGTTCCGAATGGGATAAACGCCAGTAAGTTGTAGAATGATTAGTTGTGAATCTAACCTAACAATGAGTCAGCGTATGCCATGTGAAATGGCATTAGAGAGAAGTTCAATCAATGAACTATACTCATCGATGTTTTTCGTCGATCAACCAATACATATCCCGCTGAAACTCACTAACTCACCACTTGGAGTGAAGATGGCCCAAGCCGCAGAAGATAAGTTTTGCGTACTATGACTATCTCCATCGGCATACCCAACAAATGGTTCCAAAAAGTCTGACATTTACAACAAATGTGAAGTGGATTACCTAACCAAAAGGACAACTCTAAAAGAAAACACTAAAAAATGCAATAAAAGCATATGTACAATGAGTTTACTACACTTAATCAAGCATAGTAACATGTAAGATACAAATTGTTTTAGGGCT
The DNA here is from genome assembly GCA_000404065.3 of Pinus taeda. Classification (NCBI taxonomy): domain Eukaryota; kingdom Viridiplantae; phylum Streptophyta; class Pinopsida; order Pinales; family Pinaceae; genus Pinus; species Pinus taeda. The sequence continues at coordinate 209,403 of APFE031583940.1, forward strand.
GCGAGAGTGGAATCCCATCATAATCGACTATCTCGTAGGTTCCTTTTGTCAATACACATTTAACAATGTAAGGGCCCATCCATAATGGTTTAAATTTACCTGCTCCTAATTTGTCAGAATCTTGATCGTAAAGCAAGACCAGGTCACCTTTTGAGAAGACATGAGGCTTAACATTTTGGTCATATTGTGCCTTGATGCATTTTTTGTGTGCTTTGTTAGCCAATGTGACATCATGACAGATTTCATCCAGATGGATTAATTCCAAGAAATGAGCCTCTTTTTCAGAAGTTTCGGGAAGCAGATTGATTGCAAGCTTGAGGGATGAGATTTCGCACTGAATTAGTAAGACTGCATCCAGACCATACACCAACTAAAAGGGCGTAAATCCGGTCACATTTCTCATTGAAGTCCTTAAGCGCATGCTACAAATAATGATTGGAGTCCATAAGTGGAATTGGCATTTAATCCTGTACTAGGCTCAAAAATATATGGAGTTGCCAATTTGTTTATGGGAAAACTAGTATTGCTAAAGAATGCTAGCCCTCTAGGTTTGGCAGCTACCCTAGAAACAACAATTTAAAGCAATGACTTCTTCTATGTGTAACAGATAAGAGAAAGATAATGGAACTGTTTTCCGGATAAATCGATCTTGCGGACAAGGCCGATCTCCCTAGTATCAACAAATATCTAGCAACAAGCAGGACAAGAAAATCTACCTTTCTCTAAACATATTGCGATTCATTAATAAAAACTAAAGAGGTGTTTTAGACCCTACCTTAAGTCCAATGCTGGTTTGTGGCAGCCATGCTTCAACAGCTCCGAAAGAGTTTCCTTTTAAGAACCTGCAATCACAAATAAGCACACATCAAATAACACCTGCATAGCTAATATAATAAATCATGTTCATCATGGTGATCAAGGAATCCATGAAATAAACCATAAAACACAGCTTATTGAGAAAAATAAACTTGATTGTATTAACTTTGAAATATAAGAACTTTACAACCTTTGTGCCTTGATGTTGTACAAGCTCTTCCCAGGGTCCAAACAAGAATCTCCTCTACTTTGACAAGCCTCACTCTCTCCCAAATGAGATAAAAAGGTATGTAATCTCTCCTTTCAAAAGCTCAATAAGGAAGACTAAGTTCCAGCAGCATTTACCCTCAAAAATATTCAACTTTCAACCTCCCCAGTAACCAGCCCAATGCTTCATTTTATAATGTAAGGGAAAGGAGGTTATAGGTCCACCATTGAAGGGATAGAGTCCTCCTTCAAAGGGATAAGCTCCTCACATCAAGGGGTTAGCTCCTTAAGGTATGGGGTGCATGAACCTTTAAGGAGCGAATTTTCCACCTCAAGATTCCCTCTAGAAGCTTCTAGAAATGATTCAAAGTGAGTTTTTAAGAATGTACTTGCACCTTTTTAACTTTTATAGGGGTCAGCACCCATAACACAGAGACAGAGCAGTCAGGTGTGCAAGGGACATGACCAATAGGTGCGGGACCACAGGTAATGCTAAGAGAAAGTGCAGAACTAGAGTTTTAGAGATTTTTAAGGTCTTTCTCTTATTTTCAAGGCTTGATATGAATAACTGAGGTTTAAGGCTTGCAAAGGAGGAAGGTATGAGTGATGATAGACTCACTAATTGCAGAATGTCAAGGTGACAATTTTTGTGCAACAGATTGCCCCCTAAAGTGCAAAGTCTATAATAGATGAGGATGGTTTTGTCATCTAAGAAGAGTGAAGTACTTTATCATTTCAAGGATCTTCCTGTAGACACTCCGACCGGAACCTGTAAAAACATTCAACGCAAAACATATATATATGAACATATCATCATTGAGGTAGGCATTCCCATACTTAGATCAAAACTGACTAGAAAACTATTTAAACTGCTCTGATACAGGAACGATTTTGTAATACATCACAAGTATAGACATATGTAGATATAGTATGGGTGCAGCCATCTGTTTATGAATAGTCCATTATATAATGAATAACAAAATTCCTCATAGCCTGGATGGTGGAAACTAGATCCAGGATCTTGATTTCTGCTTCCCGAACTAGTACAATTCTATCCATGTGAATGAATGTGTCGAAGTCGAACATGGTAGAAACCACTTGATTACCAGTCAATGATGTGAACTGTTAACAAGTGTGAGAAAAACCACTAGTAATGTCAATGGTCCTCAAAGAACTCAGTACAATCCATGAAATGTGAATAAATGAGTCGATGTCGAACACGTCACAGAATCCTTTGATCGAAGGTCAATGATGCAACCTGTCATCAACGGCGAGAAACCTACCATTAGGGCATGCAGATTCCAAGGTATTGACAATTTCTAGATCATCTTTCTAGATAATGAATTGGAGTCGATAGAAAGTGATCCATCGTAGGCAAGCCCATAGCACGAAATCATAGATCAAGTTTTGAAGAAATGTATTTGGCAAGGACTAACTCAAGGATGGTCAAGATGGATGACAGATACTTTACAAACGAATGGTTTATTTGAACTGACCTCTTGAACACATAACGAAATTGCAGATGGTTTGGTGACAATTGACCCAAAGCTAATACCCAGAAACTAGCTGAAGACTTTCAATATGGTTTGATTAATTGTTAGTCAAAGGATTTCCCAACCTAGGTGAACAAAAAGTGTCGTGTTCAAGAGTGGTTAACAAATTTTTTAAACACAAAGTATAACAAATAGGTTCATTTTTCTCTCTTTTCCCCCACCATTTCTGGCAAGTACCTCTTTATTTTTGACAAGCTTGAGGAGGATAACATTTGATTGATTATAAGCTCATCCTTCGGATGAGTCCAACTTAGTTTAAAATTCAAACCCTAAGAAGGAGTGGTCAATTCTTGTTTAAAATTGAACAGGTCCTTTACTGTTGAATTTTAACGAGTCTAGTATAGGAGAAACTCGGTGTTTTTCAATTGTAGGGAGTCAGAAGAAAAACTTAAGAGAACTCCATGGTTGTCCTTTTTTGTAAATTTGTGTCCCCCAAACCTGAAAAAGTATAAAATGATACTTGAGAGAACTGCTTGATCATTACAATCAAGGAGTACTTTTCATAATTAGTGGCCCTGATCTGAAAAAGTAAAAAAGAGACCAAAGACACGCCGTTTTATTACCAACATCAAACTTGAAATGACAAAAGTCCGGCAATCTTTTCATGTTTATACGGTCAGAAAAGAGATGTAAGTGGATCGTCCTTTTAATTCCATTTTGACGAGTTTAAAAAGAAAATCTCGGCAATCTTTTCATATTTTACGTGTTAGAAAAGAGCTTAAAGAGGACTCCTATGTTTCGCTTTTTCACAAATTTTGAAAGAGTCCGATGTGAAAAAGTATACTCGTTGTTGAGAATGATCAATTCTCCCTGAAAATCCAATATTCTGCACAAAAACTCAAAAAATTACTCATACCTATTTAAAATAAATAAAAATGAATCAAAAGTTACCTTTTTAGAGTGAAAAATAAACAAATTAAAAATTCATTTATTCAAAAAAGCTTATAAAAAGGGCTTTTGTAAATTCATTTTTACAAAATCCCTTTCATGTGATTTACGTCGAAGCTCTTCTTATAACTATGACAAAGGTCTCTTTCATGTGATTTACGCCGAAGCTCTTCTTATAACTATGATGAATCACAGAAGCCTCAATTCTACAATTCATTTTTACCTTTTGACTTCAGAGTGAAAAGTAAGAGTTTTTGGTAAGAAACTTCCTGTGAAGATTGCGGAAAATCCGACTGTTGGAAACAAAAATCGTCAATTCCAGGTAATCCACATCATCCCTATCTTGCATTTCAACCGTTTAATTTTCATTTTAGGGCTTTAAAATTGATTTAAGGAAAATTTTGATTAAAAAAATCGCTCACGGGGGTTCGCAGGTGCAACATGTGGCCCCTGCGGACCCCGACTTTTTCGTACAAAGGAAAAAGTCGGGGTCCCGCACCTACTCCTAAGGATAAGTGCGGACCTATGCACTGTCCCTAACTAGTGGGTGCGGACACCGCACAATTCGTTTTAAAACATCAATTTTTTCCATTTCTGCCCAAAATTTTTGAAACTAAAATGTTTTAATCCACCTTTTTTGCAATGTATATAAACAAAATGCTCATTTTGCGGGAACAGGAACACGAAGATGTGGATCTAGCCGCATTTATTCATCCACCTACAATACAGGCATTAAAAACATGTAGACTATTTGAATTCTGGGCCATACACAGCATTAGGGCTCAAGTAGACTTTTTGCAATAGATAGTATACAGATGGAGCACACAAGACCAATGTTTCATAATTGGTGACCATCGGCTCGAAATCGAGATAGAGGACATTTATTTCCTGACTGGTTTGCCCAAGAGAGGTGAAGGATTATCTTTATTCAGGACTAGGTCAGGTGGCCAGTCTATCGCTAGTCTCCGACTAGAGTTTTGTAATGACCAAACTGAGGACAAACAGATAGATATTAAGACTATCTCCTGTCCTGAACTTAAAGTGATCACATTTACTATCACCAGACTATGTGGAAGTGTAACATTGCATGTAGCTACTGGATCCCAAATGCGAATGGTAGTAGATTGTTACCAAGGCACCATCTTTAACTGGTGCGAAGCTGTGTTGGCGAATGTAAAAGGCCAACTGACTAGAGCAAAGAACGGGCAACTAAAAAACTTTGGATATGGTTTCTTGGATGTGAGATTTGGCCTAGAGAGGGTCCCTATGTTGGTCCCACAACAACTTTCCGTTGAGGTTGGACTTCCCCGAGAGCCTAGGATTATGCGCTGGGTTGCAGTGATGGCCCGTCATCTTGAGGAGGGTACAAAGGTTGTCCGATTTCCACCTGAGTATTTTCGTTGGTTGGAGAACCAACTTTTCGTGATTCAGGACTTTCCATATGTTAGGATGGATTATCGTGGTGGTCCAGACATGGCTCTTCCACTAGGAGAGCAATGGGATGATTCAGGTAAAATTATTTTCGACATTTTCTAAATTTTTTAAACAATTTTTTGTTTTGTTTTTAAATCGTCCAAAACTGACAGTAAAAAGTTTTAAATGCAGATGTGGGTCCACAGCGACCAACTGCTCTCCAACCCTATGAGAGAAGACACCCTGCTACCACGACATCGACCCCACAGGACCAATCAATAGAGACCCTGACCAAATTGGAGCATCATCTAGAGTGTTTGACAATAGATATCCCAGAGACTAGTATAGATGATATTCCTCTTAGGTTACAACGCTATGTCATTGGGGTCCTAGGACCTTTTAGGAGGTTCCTTTGTAGGGTGGCCCGAGTAGTGGTTTCTTATCGTGATCATCATTAGGGATAGGATGATCGCCTTTGTAGACTCATATGACATTTTATATCTTTTTCTACTATCATTTTTGCCAATCATAAGGTGTTTTTCAACCTATGATCAAGGACGATGTATATTTGACACACTTCTATGCTATGATGTATCACTATTACTGGCTATCTTGTATAACATGTTTATGGAATGTTTTTAAATTTACTGTCTTGATTATCACAAATGTCTATTTAACATTCGAGAAGAAACTGCATCTGCTAATGTGTTTAAATATATTGGAATATGCTGATATTCAATGTAGTCAAATTCACGTTCCAAGAGACGAACTCTCAAAAATAATCTTAATAAAAATGGATTTCTAATGGCATAAACCCTATTAAGCTGTAATACAACGAGTTCAGAATCTAACCTAACAATCAAACTCCGAATCCCAAATGAGATGGATTCAGATAATAACTCAATCACTGCACTATACTCTGCAAT
>APFE031583940.1:227186-250581 GCA_000404065.3 Pinus taeda
AGGGAAGCTCAGAATGCATTGGCTAGGGCCATATGTTATTAAGGAGATTACCGATGGTGGTGCGGTGCAGTTGGTAAAGTTAAATGGAGAACCCTTCCCAGGAAAAGTGAATGGAAGTTGCGTGAAGCCATACGCAGGTGGCCTGACCAACTGACTAGCTGACAGAAGCACAATCTTAACACTCTAGGCAGCTGAAAGGAGGCACGGGACTATAAACTACTATGCTGAGGACTGTACGATGTTAGGACTATGTGCAGTAGTGAAGTGTCACAGGGTCTGCGATAGCGTGAGGGTGGCTACACTGGTGCACAGGTTGGCCGGAAAGTGATCGTTGCAGTTACTATTCATAATGTGATGCTTGGTTTGAGACCAAATGGAGTGGGCAACATGTATTTAAGGTGAACTTTATCGGCTAGATTCTTGAAAATCTACCGCCAACCTAGCATTAATGGACCAAATGTGGGGGGAGCAGTCGAATTCAAATAAAACTTGGCAATTTGAGAATTGAGTTATTATGCGCTCAAATATTCATGAACCAAGACTTGTTTGATATTCTGAAGGCGAATTCGTTACTTGAGTAGTTACTAGAGACATTGAGAGAATTGGGGAATTGCAGTATGGCAGCACCTGAAGAAGTCATGGATACTAGAGCAATGACTGCCAAGGAAGTCACATAGGAAATTACAGAAGTAGAAGCCCCAGAGAGCGCCGGGATAGTCGCTGAGATCCCAAAATCACCGCGCATCCCGAGATCTAAGAAGGACAAGTAGGCCATGGTACTGGTAGTCTCACCTAGAAATCCATTGAGGACTAAGCTCACCATGGAGGAAAAGTGAAAGGCCATCAATTTCGAGGCTGATGAGGAGGAAGAGTTTAAAGAAATCTTGGTGGAGGAAGAGGATGTAGAGATGGAAGTCGAAACCTAGGGTGTAGACCCTCTCACCAGGCTGCCCACATATGTTCCCCCACGAAAGGGTAAAGCAAAGGTGCCCAAGGATATGGATGAGATTAAGAGCTCTTTACAAACTTTGTTGCTCCCATATGATATTGTATTTTGAAGGAGCGTACTTGGGACAGGTGCCCGTGCTGAAATTTGAATATTTGGACCTCGCGGACCACAAGAAGTTCCCGCATCTCGCAACCACGCAACTAATGCACCAAAAGAAAGATGCGTCAGCTAGAATAATAGAGTTGGAGCCATGTAAATGGCTGAGAGGTGTAGAGAAGGCAAGATTTCTAAACCTGCTTTGGGTGCCGCATTACCACCATGCCCCAGTGATCATTTTTGTCATCAGGCAGCTACTCTGCTTGGTACATGATGGCTGCTTGTCGGTGGAGGAGCCCATCCCCATCACAGACCATCTGATTCATAGGATTACATAGCTCCCTTATGTAGGGGAGGACCCAGTGAACATTTCAAAAGGGAAAAGTGGTTATTTGTCCATCACGGAGGCCATGAAAAAGAAATTTAAACTGGAGAAGAAGAAGCGAGGGTATGCCATTTCTAGCATCAACAACCCTGTGATGAGGTTCCTGCGCCAGTGGTTGCACTAGAAGCACAATGCACAGAAGGGGTCCAGTTCAACTGGGAAAAATATCTATGTAGAGAGTTCCTTGAGAATTGCCACAAGGCAGAGAAGCAGGGAAAAAAATTTCATTATGCATGGGTTCTGTTGTCAATAGTACCGGTGGCATGGGAATTGCCCAAAGATAGCCAGTTCCTGACAATCACGAAGGACCTTTCGGAGGCAACAAAGTATGCTTCACTATGGGCAACCAGGGACGCACAAAGGATAAGGGAGAGCAAGATATTTTGGGAACTCATGGAGACGAATATCAGAATGGGGATTAATCACAAGCCACAGTTATCGCCCACGGTCTACAACAGTCTATAGAGCTTCGTGAAGTTCAAAGCAAACTTTGACCATGTCTTCATAAGGGCATGGAAGGACCCCACAAAGACATGGCATGAGATACCTTAGCGACTGACGATGTAATTTTCACGGTCCTTGAGTCTTGGCCGCCACAGTGATGCACTCTAGTTGGCTCTGCGGTGGAAGCAGAGAAGTATGCCATGTAGCGGAAGAAGGAAGAGGAAAAAATTCAAATGGTGTAGCTAGCAAAAAAGTGTAGGAAGGAAGAAGCAGGATCTAAGGCCCAGGTGATGCACGATGCTGCAAAGTTGGCCGAGGAGCAGCAGAAGATAACAGAAGAAGAGCACGAAGGATAGAAGTCACCTTCGCCTGAGCCATAAACAAACACAGAACAAGGTGGCATAGACATGTAGACAATGTCCACCCATGCCCAAGAGAGAAGGTAGGGTCATGAAAGAAGCCGAAGGCCTCAAAGACTTCGTTCGACCCTATAACCATTACTGAAGGGGATCTACATGATATTGGCAAGACGGTGAGAGATGTCACCATGGAGGCCCTCCAGTAGTTTGAGGAACAACACCAGATGATATTGGGGGCTCTTTGGATATTGATACAAGAGTTGCAAGTGTGCACTCCACAGGCTGGCACTGTGTCAACCAACCTCGCAGTCGGCACTTTTGCGGGAGAGGAAATGTTGCACACCCGGATAACCAACACAATAGTGCTACCAGATGGAGAACTCATTATAGAAAATGAGGCCAACAGGCCTAGGGTTAGCGGGTTGAAAGGGATCAAGTTAAACATGGCTATGCTCCCTCGAGAGACGCTCTATATTTTACAGGATGGAGTCACTATAGAACTACGGGCCAGGGAGAGCCACGCGATAGAGGTAATGAGCAAACAACGCATCAACATTGAGCAGTTGAGCTTGCGGCGCAACAAGGCCATGCAGCAGAATAGACAGATAGTGCAGGTGGTAGAGGAAGCATGCCAGATGGTCCTAGAGTTGGCCATCCAAGTAGAGGAATTGGTGGAGGTGTGCATACATAAGTTAGCAACAGGGATGCGTGACGCAAGAGAAGAAATGGTCAGGGTTCAGCTAGAGCTGAACCTTCAGATAGTAGAACTACAGTTGAAGGCACAACCTTCAACTCCACCGTAGGTTAAGGAACAACACACCACCTCAATCACAACAATAATGGAAGTGGTTAACAGTGTAGTGATAGACTACACGAAGTTGTTCGAGCAGTCGTTTGAGGTCCTCACCACCTTGCAGGAGGACCTGAACATAGAGTGCGTGGAGACAAAGGTGTAAAAGTTGTAGTAGATATACAATGAGGTAAAAGGGATCGAGCAAAAAGTTGCCTTTATACAGAGGCTTGCTAGGATGTAGCAAGGTAAGACGCTTAAGGAGTAGGTGGATGTTGCTCAGCATCAAGACGCAATTTTGAAAGCTCACCTACAGTCATGGATTAATGAGGCTTATACCATTACAACCTCCATTGATGCAAAGCTCACACAGCTGCAAGCAACGCAGGAGAGGATTCAGGGCAACAATTCAGCCATAGTGGTCACTGAACAGCGTGTAGAAGAAGTACAGTAGGCAACCGCTCAATGCACTACCAAACTTGCAGCAATCTAGTCATAGTTGGGAGGTATTTGCGCAAATATATCCATAATGATAGAGTGACTCGAGGGAAAGTCACGATGTTTTTGTTGGGGGCTTATTGGGTGTGGGATCCCCCAAGGGAAGTTTTGGGGCTTAAAGCCCAGATTGTGGTCAATTTTGTAATTCCAATGTAAAGACTCCACATTTTGTGGGCGCAAAGTGCATAGTTTGTTAAAGAGTCGTAGGGTTGTCTACCCTTATTTTGTTATTGTAATGTAGGCTGTAGAAGATTTACCCATGGTCCGTCGACCATGGGATTGTATAAATAAAGAGAGGCTCTAAGTAGTTAAGATAATCAATGGATCATGATATGGAAAAGATATGATGTATGTGAGATAGATCTAAAGTGTAAAGTCTAGTTTAGGGTTGTATAATAGGAAGAGGCTCTATAGCTAAGTGTGTAGAGTCTTAGTATTCTGCAGCTGAGTGCAAAGACGCCTACAGCTGAGTGCTTAGGGCAAGTCAAAGTCTGTAATCATTTGGAAGAAATAATAAAGAGAAGTTTCTATCATTTATGTGTATTTATTTCTTGTTTTATGCATCAGATATATTGGGTATGAATTGCACTTCTATTGTTTATATGATGCATGAATATATATAACTATTATTGTTAAGTGAACACAAGTTAGAATATCTGGTTACGCGAAGATAATCAAGACCTGTTAATAAGATAAGTAAGATACTTGGCGTAGTTTGGGAAATAGAGCAGGTCGCTGCCACAGTAGCATGAAAGCATCTCAACCCCTGGTTAGGGTTGCACGAAATATGATTGTGACACTTCTCGAGGGTCCTAAAGGTTAGAACCATGCGCAAAGCGATCCGTGCAAAGGCAAGTCTAGTTGGACTAAACTGACACCACAAACATCTCAAGGGTGTAGAAACTTGGTTCCAACATCCCCCCATACTGCTTTGGGTGAGACTTTAGTCCGTGCTTTGTGGGTTGATGCCGAAAGGGCTAGTAGTGTAGGGATTTGTTTGGCTGAATAACTCTGAACCTAGTTCAAGACCCCATAAGCGAACATCATACCTCAGTACTGACCCAGCGAAGACACCTAATAGTCACACAATGCAGTGAACGAAACTCATTATTCCCCTACTGCCAATACTCCATTGTGAAATTATACCCTACCTCTATGCTTTGAACACTTCTCTAGCTGATAGATCCAGCCATCATGGGGTTAATATAATCCTTCCTTTTTCTAGTTGTAAATTGATACAATTGGTCTAACAAATTGGGCTCCTCAACATCATCTATGGGCTCAGTAAATCGTGGGCCTTGATATGGATCCAACAGTTGTATGAACCAAACTCCATCCACTTCAAAGGTCATAGTTTTCCATTTTAGATCAATCACTGCAAAATTTTTAGAAGCCTAGTCTATACCCAACAAAGATGGATATGAATCCTTGTCACCCATAATGTCAATAACTTCAAAATATGCATAAGTTTTAAAACCTGCAATATCAACCTCAACATCTTCTAGGCGGCTAATGGGTAGAATATAATACTAATTTTCCATGCGTAATTTGATGGGTGAAAACACAAATTTAGGTTTCCTGAGTGCCTCCCAAGTTTTCTATAGTAAAATATTAATAGATGAACCAAGATCTACTATGGAATCTTTGACCTGTTATCAAACAATTTGAGCATCAACCCATGTTAGCTAAACTTGACTCGGGATAGAGTCAAAGTTGACCAGCTTAAACAATGATGGTTTTGGGGCACATGGTATTGTACACCCATAGCATTCTGCCCGTGGTATTATATGTAATGGAGCTTATAAAAGGCTGGAAGGACTTCATTGTAATGTAGGCCTGGAGGTGAGCGGTGAAGGCTCACTTGGTCGGATTGGCCAAGGTTTTGGCCAATGCTAATGAGACATCAATAGGTTTGGTTTTTCCCCGGATTTGGGGTTTTCCCAGACAAACATGTGTGTTTATGTGATTATGGTTGTTGCTAGTTATTTTTATATTTATTCCTTTCGGTAATTATTTATGTTATACAGTAAATTTCTTGACAATTGGTATCAAAGCCAAATGTTGGCTTCAAAGGGATGCTTTTGTTGCCAAGGGTTTCATTGGCTTGGTGAATGAAAGAAATTTGATTTGCTGCACTCAATGAGGTCTTGATCTAAAGATTTACGATAGCATGGTTATGAGATTGCTATATTACTAGTGGTCAAATTGTGATGCAATCCTCACGTATGAGAGATCGATGTTTATTTGGGAATAGTTCAAATATAGGCGCAAGTGGCTGGAGAGCAGATCCATCATGTGGTAGGCCTAAGCTGCATAGATTTGAGATCCTAGAAAGGTTTTCACGGTCATGGCTATACGAAATTGATGATGCATGTGGTAAAATCTAAAGGGAAATTGAAACAAAGCGACCTCGGATTTTCCTGGAGGAATCCGAGAAGCGGTGGCATTAGCGTTCCAGATTGCAATGTGGGTGATGCCCTGATCAACGTCACTGTTGATGTAGAAGAAGGCTAATTTAGAGCCTGTGGCGTAATGTTGATGGTCTACTATTGGAAGTCATTGCTAGGTGGGCAACAACTAAAGAGATAATAGTGAAGAGGAAATCCATGGCTGAGGCGTCAACGACAGAGGAGGAGGAAAGAAGGATGAGTGGGACTCGCTCTCTCTGCAGGATCGAGCCAGATAGAAGTCCTACCAGGGCGTGCGCTATGTCTCACTAGAGGGGCTGGATGTGGTGAATCTAGACAACATGGTGCCCGTTCCGGCTGATGGTATCGCCATAGGGGAAATGATGATGAAGGGCTACCTCAGGAACCCAGAGGATAACTAGGAGAGCTTCCGTTGCAGGTGGTATCACTTCGGTGACCTGGCGGTAAAGCACTCAAACGGGTATATTGAAATCAAGGATTGGTCGAAGGACATCATTATCTCTAGCGGGGAGAATATCAACAGTGTGGAGGTGGAAAATGTGCTGTATGGTCATCCCAGCGTTTTGGAAGCCTCAATTGTTGCAAGGCCAGACCAACGTTGGGGTGAGTCTCTTGAGCACGTGATGTTGGACTGTGCATAGAATATGAGAGTCAAAATTGACACAGGAATGAAGGAATTCATGGTAGATGATAATTCTATAGTGATGTTGGATGGGAATTCAAGCAGTTTGATAGAAGTTTTTGAGCAAATCAAATTGAGAGAGGAAGGTTCAGAATAGCAGCTACAAAAAATAAAATAAAAAATTAATGAAGTCAAAATTATTGCATGTAAATGGGCATACTACTGTAAGACCTGGAAAGGCATGTGTACCCCTGCGTAATCACCAGTAAAGTTTGGGCTAGAACTAGGTGATATGGGGATGTCAGGTTAATAATACCCCACGTAAAAAAATTTGAGGGGGGTAAGGGCTAGAGTGAGAGGGGTTGTCTCACATAGCAACTTTTCTTGGAGTTAGTTGAGGAACCCCAAGTCATGTTTAAGGGGGGAATTGTTAGGTAAACTTGACTCGGGATAGAGTCAAAGTTGACTAGGTTAAACAGTGAAGGTTTTGGGGAACATGGTATTGTGCACCCATAGTATTCTGCTCGTGGTATTATATGTAATGTAGCTTATAAAAGGCTGGAAGGACTTCATTGTAATGTAGGCCTGGAGGTGAGCGGTGAAGGCTCACTTGGTCAGATTGGACAGGGTTTTGGCCAATGCTAATGAGATATCATTAGGTTGGATTTTTCCCCAGATTTGGGGTTTTCCCAAATAAACATGTGTGCTATCTTATTATGGTTGTTGCAGGTTATTTTTATATTTATTCATTTCGGTAATTATTTATGTTATATAGTCAATTTCTTGACAACCCAAAATTATCTTCCAATTCTCTTCTTATTTCTTCGAACTCACCTAGAATGGCTTTCAATAAGATTAGTAGAAATAGACTCTTCTAAGAATGGGTCATCCTTCACAACAAATTTTAACATTTTGCGCAACCGACCAACAAGTTTCTCATCATTCATTATTTATAATAATAGCTTAAACCATTCTAGGATTGGTCGAGATGTCTCCTGTGGTGATCTAGGATTTTTGGTATGTATTTGTTTTGGCGTCTCAATTCAGGGACCTTGAGAAGACATTAATTATCAGAATAATTCAGTTGCATATTTATAGTATTCTTTCTATAGGTTGGAATTATAAGATTTCCTTGGTGAATTTAGCATTATACAGTTGGTTTCTTAGAGGTTTCAACATCGACTCCAGTTCTTTTCCCTCCTCTTGTCACAATATTAATATTCAGTTGCACCACTGAATTTGGTTCTCGTGGTTTAGCATTAATATTATTATCTCCCTTCATCTGGTTACACTCTTCCCAATAGGAAATCAACTGTGGACAATATTTTGTAGCATGTGTATTCACCGGACAATGTGAACACCAAGCTATTCTATACATTGGAAATTCCCTTGCAACATGACTATCTTGGTCACAATTCTAACATATGGTTGGGCCTTTTCCTCCTATTCCCCCCCCCCTCGGGGTGCCACCTCCTCATCCCCAAGGAGATTCATTGACACGAAAATACGTATGGTTGAGGCGATCAAGAAAAGCATCTAAGGACTGACACTGATTTGTATGATGTGTGGGAAACCCACAAAATTCATAAAATTGAGTGTTAAACATATTGGAATACTTCTGTAAAATAGGAAATACACGAGGTGAGTGGCCATAAGATTGAAAAATTTCACAATACTCTTTCATGGACATACCTTGATGTAGATGGAACACATGATACTAAGTTAGACCTTGAAATGGCACTGCTAAAGAAATTTGCACCAATAAAGGATTATGTGGTGGTGGCGGAGGACTCATAGGAAAACTCATTAACCCTTTACTCTCGAGCTGTGGGCATTCAATGACTTAATGCCCTTCAACTTGGTAGTGTGTGCACCAAACCTGAGGTCACATCAGTTGCGCCAGAGGAAGATACTTTAATATTTCAGTAAGGGTGGTGATTTGATTCTGAAGTCCCATAATAGTGGGGTCAGACAAGGGAGTGCCCAATTTATAGTCCTGCAGATATCTTGGCATTTCTTCAATTCGCAGTGCTTGCTCCAAAGCATCCTGCAATGTAGCAATCTTTTGTCGCGACAAAGAAATCCTAGTCATAGGTAGAAAATATTTAATAAAGCAATCCCTTTGATGATGAGGATCAATGGGATATGGTATTTCACTAATAGCATATTTAAACCACCGTGTGCACTTCCAAGTGGATTCTCCTTCTCTGTGACGGATATCCAACAATTCTACCAAGCCTTGCTAATTCAACTGAGATAACTTGAATTCTTGAAGAATTTCTTGTTTGACAACATCTATAGTGGCATTAGGATTGACATCGATCCACTTAATAAACCATCAAAGCACTCGGTCCCGTAGGGTAGTTTGGAAATCAACTAGCTTAGTGGCATCAAGAGTTTATCGAGCCCTATGACAACTTCATAAAGATACTAATATTGTTCGAAATATTTTCCACCTTGTCCTGAAAATTATGGATAACGGGTAAGTGACTCGAGCATATTTCTAGCCATGATTGTGTGTCTCAGCTAAACAATTATAAATCCCTTGGAATGAACTGGACTGAACACCACTGTTAGTAATACTTCCTCCTTTAGAGCTACCAACACTATACCTATAGTGTACTTGTTGAAATTTAATAGTTTTAATTAACCTAGAAAATAATTGATAAGGATTTTGATGCAATACCAGGGGAAGGTTAGGTAGAGGAGGAGTTGTAGTTGTACGCTGCGGGTTGTTGCTACTGGAGACAAACTCATATTCAAAGAATAGTTGCCTCATCACAAAGTGCATGTCATCATTTGTTGGATTATGCTCCCCTTATATCATAATCGACTGCACAAGTGGCTCTGGCATATGAAATCCTTTTGACTCTGAGTGGAGTCTACCAATCCCTGCTGAATTTTGCCCAAAACTTTTGCTAACGTCTCCTACTTCATTGGACAAAATTCCCTCATGCTCTCCATTTCTCTGCCACTTAAGGTTATCCATGCTATAATTCTGTGATGCTGAACCTATCACCACTTCTCCTATCCTTTGCAACTCCCTCCCCCTACACCTAATCTCTCACAACTTCTTTTATCACCACTTATCATCTATTCTCGCCCATCACAATGCTCTAAAATATCATGCCTTGTGCAACTCCTTGGGATCCATCGCAATAGTCCCTCGTTTTCCTTAACTAGAAAACATTCCTCCCCTAGGTCCAGCCGCCAACACCTAAGGTTTTAAACAACCATTCGATCTTCTTGGAATGGTAGCAGATATTCAACCATCAATACCTTGATCCATAAGGAAATTTATTTCAACAATCTTCCCCGCAACCCAAACTTGAAAACTGCTTCTGATATAGAAATGGATTGATGATCTTCGACTAAAAATTCAATAATATGGCCTTCTATTGCCACATTTACCTAAAATTCAACAACCCTTGTCAGATCTGTCTCCAACCAGTGGAGTTGAGCCAGATCACTGGTCAACTAGTATCTGCAGATTGTAGGACGACGTCCAATCCGTGCGTTGATTTGTAATCATTTTAACCAATCCTATGGCTTCTAAGGAAACTCACACCAAAATATTTCATATTGATCGCAAGCAGGTTCAACATACATAACTTCTGACCTAACTTAGTCTAGGTTCTTCTATCACATTTGAGATTGTTGCAAAATAAAGTGATTGACTTTTTCGTGGCACCAATTCTAAATACCCTTACTAAACATTCTAGATACCATGATCGAGATCCGTTTTTGAGCTTATGGACCCAACAACATAACTATTTTTAGGCAGAAAAATTGAACAGTTGAGGAACCAGGTTCAGCCTGAGTTGCCAACAAAGGAAGTCGTTGTAGTCTACCTCTTTGCCAACATTTTCACTCTCTTTTGCAAAGGAGCATCTCACTTGAGGCAAGCCAGAACCAAAGAAAATTGAAGGGATTCTAGATTAATATCAGAATGAGATTCATAGTATGATCAACTATCATCTACACAAGTATACCATAACTGAAACATGCAACCATTACAAAAGAATCCAAAACATTACTTGCATAAATAAAAATAAAAATTTAAAGGGGGCCATACATTCGTCACACAATTACAACATCAACACATAATTTACGAAACTCCATTTTATCATTATCACCAACCATTGCATCAGAGATCAGGCAGATCTGCAGGACTCTATTAATCAAAATATTACATCAACCTCTACAGAACATATACTAGATATTTTGTGCAAACACAAGGATCTGCAATACCGAATACACTAGCATAGAGACTCGACCTATATGGAAAATTGTTGTTGAATTCATCCTCTATGCTTTTATTTATAGGCATGCTTGCTTGATCTAGTCTTCTTGGCAAATCCCACATAGATTTGGTCCCTTTTTCCCAAAACCTTAGAACTATTTTCCCTTTTTCCTGTTGGTGTCTTCAAAATTGATCCCATCTTCTTGCATTTGCGGATGTGCTTCCCTTATTTTCAACTATGCAAGAAACAACACTGTATTTCTTTGCCACTTTTATACTTCTGGTGATCTTCTTCTAGCCACTTTTTCCATTTTCCTTCCACAACTGTTGTTTACTATATTTTCCCAAAAATGAAGGACCCAACAATTCCTGTTTTGAGATTTGGTACATGGCTAGGATATATATTTGCTAATATGTCCCAGTCATGATTACCATTTTAAGACTTGAAATTACATGAGAACATTCATTCATATTGATATCATAATGTGACAAATTACAACACTTTGACTAAACAAAATTCAGTGCTTAAAGCAAGATAGTAGAGTGTAGCAAAAGTTTAAATTTGAGGTTTTCCAAAATACTTTGACTAAACCAAATTCAATGCTTATAAAAATATTTATTAACACAAATCAAAAGTGACTCATTAAAGGACATAAAAAAAGTTGTAGACAATGTTTCAAAACATTAATGCAACTATATTGAGGAAAAAATGGAATTCCTCTACTTGGAATGAATGTTTTAAAGTATGAATATTTTTTTGTGGTTGAACATAGTGATGTTCATCGTTCCTTCAACAATGAAATTTAGGATCTATAATAACTTGGGGTATTGTCTTTGCACTTTTTTCATCCCTACACGAGGAAAAAAATAATACAAAGTTCTTATTAATTCTTGCATAAATAGAAAATTGGAACCTTTTGTTATATGACTAAAAACTAAAGGTGAGAGAAAGGGGATGATACTCGAGGAGAGAAGAGAAAGTTGTTAGTTGGAATTGGGTTGTTCTATTTTGTTTGTTTTTGTTATCAGCATCCAAAATCTCATTTTTTCCATTGAGAGTAAAAAGACTAGTATCTGTAAATTCCAGAGCATATAAATTGTTTTTTTTTTTTCTATAGGTATTCTTGGTAAGACTTATTAGCTGATTTAGGAAGTAATTTCTTTAGAACTAGTCTGTTTTTTAGACAACATCACATGTTGTTGTTATCAAGAGTTCTTATAGTGCAATTGATAAAATGTAGAAAGAGAAAATGGGTTTTTTGTTTCACTTAACACAAAATATTGACAAATCTTCTATCATTGTAGATGATGACATTGGGAAACTGCATACTACAGAAATAGGTTCAAATGGTGCTGAGTATGTATTTTCAACGACAAGTATGCCTTGCACCTGTTACAAAAGAAGACTAGACAACATATTTGTAATGAAAAATAAGCAACTACCATATGAAACATAAGTAGGTTACTGAGTATGTATCTACATCAATTTTTTTGTCAAATATTTTTTTGAGGTCTTGTTGTATCTCATTGTTCAAATACATATTGAATGTGGAATGTGTTGTACAAAATGTATTTTCCTTGAGATATTTTATTTTTGTTATGTTTTCGAAGAGCATAGTTGGAATATCTCCACTTTGCATCCTTTGTTCCACTTCATTTTGGATAGGTGAAAAGTTTTTGAATAGTTGTAGCTGTAGTATAAAGCACCGAAAAAAAATAAATTGTAATTCTTCAAATTTCATATAGACAATAAGATGAAATGCATAAGACTAATGGATGGGTAGTGTAAGGTTATCATGTTACTGATGCCTGGTCGTCTTCAGAGATTCTCTCTTTAATTTGTAGTGTATATTTCATTCCAACATTTTGTGATGCTATTACAAGTGCTATGCTTTCTCCAAGCTTTTTTATTGTTGCATTGGGATAAAATTTGTATTTTGCAAAAATTGTGTCAATGTTTTCTATAGTGCTCATGTTTTCTAACAACAAAATGCAGTCACAATCGCCATGATCATAGTTTTTTTTTGGTGCAATCTGAAAATTTGTGACTATAATTCCTTTTCTTGGCAAGATATTTTGACTATGTTTTTTAATGAGGTCACTTGGAACAACCATTATGACTATCATCAAGCCTTGTTAATCAATCAAATCAGCACACAATATTTGATGAATTTTTGTTGCTTTGTCTAGAAATGTGGTGTAGACTACCATGGCATCATCGTGAATTTTTTTCAAGATTCACGAATATTCAATTCTTCAATTGATATAGAAATCGTTGGCAATGCATTTTTATTGTGCAGAGATCATGCAAATTATTACAACGAAACAATGTTGATATCTAAATGGAAAATGTGATAGATGCACATAAGAAATGTGCGTAGATTAACTTGCCTTCCTACTTCTTTTGTAGTTCTTTTTGTTGTTTTGATGTTGCATTGATTTGTTGTTCAAATCTGTAATTTTTTTGTTGCAATGCAAACAAAAATGGGGAAGAAAAAAATGCAATTAGTAACAATGGATACATGCTAACTAGTCTATATATAAAAATAAGGAACAAAAAGCAAGTAGATATGGTATTTGTAAATACTTTCCTTTTCTATTTTTTCTCATTAAAAATTTGATCCATTTTTCTTCTATAGTAGAAGGAAATTGCATTAGAAGCTTTATTTGCATGTGGATGCAATGGATGCTTACAAAAGGACATTAGTAAATGGTTAAGATTCAATGGAAACAAAAAGGGGGAAAACTGACCTAGTTGCAAATATGGAAAGTGTTCAAAATGTTTTACTGTTCATTTTCATATCTATGGTCCATTATGAAACAAATCGTATCATGGTCTAACCAATTTGCATTCAAATTGTAGATATTGTAGCTATGTTTTATGTTATACCATACATGATCAATGAACGATGTGTAAAAATAGGAATTTGTATCTAGAAGGAAATGAATATTGTGGCTATGCCTATAGTTGGTTAGTGTATTTGTTCTATTGTTTCTTTGACACATGTTAACATTGAAATATTGTAAAATGAGTATTGGTTTAAATAGTACTTAGTATATTGGGCAATGTAGCATAGGGTGCCACATAGACATTAACAATTATGATCTACATTCCATGTAGAATGATGTTTTCTATCATTGCTTCTACATTGTCTTCTTCAAGCTGCATTTTTCAAGGATTCTTATGTTTTGTTTGAAGCATATGAGCAATCCATATTTTCTATGGTTAGATATGAAAGTGAAGGCTTTGAAATTTTGCTTCATTGTATCTTGTTTCAAATGTGTCTCTTATAAACACAAAACGTCAACGACCATCCGATCATAGTCATTAAGTACATCGTTGATATAGGTTTCTAGGTTGTGAGTGTTTAAAGATAGAACTGATGTGCATGGATGTGTCTACAAAGGCTGACAGTTGTAATCTAGATCCTATTTTTCATTTTGTTGTAGATGGTCCATTTCGATTGCTATATTTTGTTTAACTTTGAAGTTTTGTTTCTATAAAGGTTTTAACAAGAATGCAAATTTCATGTTCCTAACATGAGACAAGGCCATGTACACTAATCCATGAGTCGGTATTCTAGTAGGATCAAATGCAAGGTTGTCTAGAGTGAGGCCTTGTAACCTATGTATTATGCGTGCACATTCCAATTGAATAGAGAATTTTTTATTTTTATTTTGATATAGCCTATCTTTGTTAATGGTGTTATTGGTTTTTATATTCACAATATGGGGATCTTGTTAATTTTTACAACTGTAGTAAAATTCCACCTTGGATAGCTTAGATGACTAAGATGATGATTGCATTAGATTCCTCTTTTTGAGAGGACCAAAATCACCCTAAAGATCACCTTATTTGACAAGAAAAAGTTGGTTTTTGAATTTATTTGTTAACTCATGTATATTTGGTTAGGTCGGCCCTAAGTACATGTTAAATTGGATAGGTCAGCCTCAACCCCAAGTGGACACACATGTAAGCCTATAAATAAAAGAGACCTCAATCTCATTTGGACATATTGATGAAGTCATATTCTCCTCTCTTATTGTCTTGGTTCGTACAGGTTTGTCGGAGGAAAGTCTGCGCAAGGGTTCGAGATCTTAGGGATGAAGCTCGCACTAATCTAATATTTTTTGATTCGTAGATGTTGGAATATAAATGGGCATTTTATTCCCTAGATGCTGGCACACAGTGGTCAAGAGAATGTCCAAATCGCCCTAGAAGTTGGCATAAAAGCCTATGGGAGCATCTAGGGTTTCAAACGAAGATCTTTAGGTGTTGGTCCCTGGACATCGCACAGAGTGGTCCTGAGAGCATCAAAGTTGTCTTAGATGCACACACAATAATTAGAAGGGAGCATATGGGGGTTTGGAGTAGATCTGGTGAGTTGGTCCCTGGACACACACACAGAATGGTCTAGGAAGCATCTGAGATACCATAGACGCTAGCAGACAATTCATAGAGAGCTTCCAAGATTGTTATAGATGCTCACACATCTCCTCCTATTGGCTTGAGGGGGCTTTGACCTAGGTTGAAAGTTAGTTGTACTAACTAATATGTGATGTGTTTCTATTACTTTTAGGGCTTTATTCTGAACTTTGCAAACCCTAACCCTTGAAACCCAGAAATTACAGTAACTAACAGATAATAGATCCAAACTCTTCGTTAATTATTCTAAAACTTCATAACGTCAAGTAATTAAACATATCTACCCATTTCTCCCATCTATTAAGAATTTTTCATGATATATTGCATTAAAAAAAGTGAAATATACAATAAATTGAGAAGTAAACATTAACACACGGATACACAGATAATTCTCCAAAACAACCTTTATTATTCTTAGATCTTCAATTGCAGAGTCTTCCAACCCTATGCACATAGTTGCAGGGGCCCGCGTACTTAACTAGGAACTTACCAAGGTTTTATGTGCACACAATTGTAGGAGCCTTCCCCTTTGCCTAAGTACAAAAAACAGACTTCTATGTATTACTTAGATCATTCACTGATAGATTGTTATCCCTCATGATTCCTTATTACTCCTTTTTATATCATTCTCTATTACAATACCATGGTTTGTGAACCATGGGTGGATGATAAAACAAATTAACTCCTAACAAAATAAGGGGATTTGTCCTTCCTAAAGCCCCTTTGACTCCTACAAAACTGCGCACTCCACTCATAAAAATGCGGAGACTTTACAATAATAAAAATACTTTTTTCAAAATTGACCCCAGGGGACCCTGTCCCAACAAGCTCCAACACAAAGTAATGACTTGTCCTGATTCACTCTATTGGTGTTGCCTCGATCTTTGCCTGTATACCACTGAACTCTATCTTCAATTCTTGAAGATCTATTGTTCCCTGCGTAGTGGCCTAAAAAAACTTCCTCAATCAATTTATCGGTGGTTGGACCTTCAACTGCAAGGCCCATGGTTCTCTGTGTCTGTTGCATAACCTTTAGCTTGCTTTGCACCATCTGTGTCAACTGGATAGCCTCATCAGCCCAGGGCTGCATCCTTGAGGATATGATGTATGCCTTCTTACGCAGCTCATCGATCTCAGTTTGGATGAACTTCTCCTCTTGTAGTCAGGTGAGCCTTTGCACTTGTGCTAAGGTTCGCATTGTAGCTCTAATCCGCGAGGTCTACTCCTTGATATGGAAACAATGTGATTCATTGGATTAACATATCAATAATTGGGATGGGCCTTCCCAATCAAAGGCACCCATCATGAACTAATGTCAATAATTGATGCACACAAACAATGTTAATGGTGTTGCGGCTAAAATGTGGTACCCATAACATGTTGAACAACACCGCAGACTCAAATCTAGTTGCCCACTTCATTGGTTTGAGTCATATAACATCTGAATCCTCATATTATACTTTCTTAAGGTTTTTTCTCAGTTCTAGCTGCGGGAACTTCTCATGATCCCATACGTCCCAACCCTCCATCTTGAAATACAGTATTCAGGCCAACAAATTTCCCTCAAAAATGTACATTATCTGGTAGGAATGGTATGGAGACACTTGATTTTTCTGAATCTGCATCTTTAGTAACATTGGTTGTGGATTTCCTAGGTGGGATATAAGGCGGTAGCTGAGTAATCGACATGACTTCATCTGCATCAATCTTTTTAATCCCCATAGTTAGCTCTTCTTCATCTAAGTCCAAGGGTTTCGTCGACTGGTTGGTTCTATCCATCTTACCCTTCTGTCTGACCTCCATTGGATTTTTGCATGGCGATTGCTGCATCGGTGCTTGCTAGGGCTTCTTTTGATTCTTGTCTTCGTCTGCAGAGGAAGTGGGTTTAGGCCTCGGTGACCTAGGCGTTGTGGTAGGCAAGGTTATAGGCACAGATTGGGTTGAATCAGGTCAAGTTGCAGTGATTCTCTCCAAGAATATTTCACGCTACCACTCAGGTAAATTCCCAAACGCTTGCTGTGAAATCTTCTCCAAAATTTCTTTCCAAGCCTCTCCGGACATTCAGTGATTATCTTGGTGCAAACTAAAGTGAAAAAGATCAAGGCAACTTCTCAGGAATCAAATTGTTCAAATGTGGAGCAGGATGTCGTATTTATAGCCCAATTTGAATTCAAATCCATCCATTCCCTCCAGATCCCTGTCATTGCACTTTGGTATTAGATTTGAATGCTCTCCCCCCACTCCCTTTAACAGAAAAATCACCATTCAATCATCTACAGTGATTCAAACGGTCACTTTTTTTCCAAGCTGCGCAGGACCCACCATTATAGCACAACTACTTTGTCACAACTCTCCTCTGCACCTTCCCTCGACTCATCGCACAACCCATTCACTTCACCAAAATATCATTTTAGCAGCATAGTTTATAGTCGTACACTTCCTTTCAACAACTTGGAGTACTAAGACTATACTGGATTCATATAATCTTTGTGCATGGGTGGGGTCACCCCTATACAACTTTAACTGGCTCCAATTGACCTTTCCTGGAAATAGTTCCCTGTTTAGATTTGCAAGCTAAATTGCACCTCCATCCATAATCTCCTTGACGATGTATGGCCCCAGCCAATGCATCTGTAACATCCATGGAAACTTTGTGAACTTACTATCATACAAAAATAATAAATCTCCACTTTTAAAGGTGCACTGCTTAATGTGGTAATCGTGCCATGCAATTTCAAGAGCCTTATGCACCCGCTGATGAAACCCAGCCAAGAAGCGATCTTCTTCCAACTCAACTATATATTCGAGGTGTTCTTACATGGTATCCCGATCAAGCCATATTTGTAACTGCAAAGATCCGCAAACTCAGCATGATGTACTCCATCGACAATACGACTACTTTTCCATAAACCAGTTTAAACAGTGTTTTTCCATTCAATTTTTTACATGTAGTTCTATACACCCATAGAAAAGTTGGTATGTGCACATCCCAATCATTTCAATTTGTGTTACAAATATTCGTCAAAGCATTCTCTGGGATTTTATTAAATGCTTCCACTGTTTCGTTCTCTTGAGGATGATAAGACTTGCTTTTTTATGATACATATGGAACTCTTCAAGTAAGGAAACAATTGTTTTGTGCAAGAAATGGAATGGTCTGTGTACATTTTAAAGTGCGCACACAACAAATAGTTCCTAAACTTTTGGAGCGCATACACCATTTCCAATCCTTCGTGCTCCTTAGTTGAATAATTATTTTCTTCCTTAGACAACTTTCTGCTCACAAACACTATCAGGTGGTCAATATCACCTGTGGTTGGTTGGGTTAGCACAAATCCTAATGCTATGCAGGATGACTCTACATGCACGTGGAATTCCTTCTTCCATTCAAGGAACACTAGAATATGCATTGTGATTTCATTTAATACATCCAAAATCTTTTGTAAGTCATCATCCCAACAAAACATCACATCATTCTTCAGTAGTATCTCCATGGGCGCAAGGATCTATGAATATGATTTGATGAACTTCCTATAATATCCTGTATGAACCACTGTCATGTGCATCTGTTTGAAATTCCTCGGCGGCTCCAAACTGATAATTACTACAATTTTGGTAGGGTCTACCATCAACCCTTTCTTACATACATGGCCAAGAGTATCCCATATGGTATGCATAATATGCACTTCTTTAGATTAAGGGATATTTGATACTTTCCACAAGTATCTAGCATGAGACGAAGACTAGCAACATGCTTATTTCCTAACCCAAACATTGTCCAATCATCAAAGTAAACCTCCAAAAACTTATGAATAAATTCTTTGAAAGTCGCGACTACCACCCTAGAAAAGATTGCAAGGGCATTCTTAAGTCCAAAGGGCATAACTGTATACTGAAAACAACCCCATTCTATAGCGAAGTTAGTATTACTATGATCCTTCGGCATGATTTTGATTTGATGATATCCTGAGAACCCATCTGTGAATGAATAGGCTTCCTAACATCCAACATTCTCCAATACTTCATCTGTGATGACGTAAGGAATGGATCATGAACACAAGAATCATTCAGGTTTCTTAAACCTATGCAGATCTAAATTTTTCCCTTTGTCTTGTTTTCCTGAAGCACCATAGGACTAACCTAGTATGATTCTTATATGGGCTGAATAATTCCTGTTGTAAGCATCTTATCTAATTCTTCATGCAGTTTTTCCTCATAATTAGGATTCAACTAGTATGGGTGCTACTTCACTGGATTCACATCTGGATTTAGAGTGATCTTCATGAAACCCATATCATCTACTATCCCCTTTAGATCAGGGAACTTTGTGGGAAACAAGTCCTGATACTCTCGTAATAACTTTGCGACTTTGTCCACTATGTCCTCATCCTAGTAAATCACGTATATTTGCAAACTTCGGCTGCACTTCTGACCCAATATTTAACTGCTTAGTCTTCAAGGGCTTTGAGATGTCATGTACTTCTACCTTAGGCCCCGTGACTTCGCGTAGTTCTTCTGACTCACGAATACTAACTTTCCTAGCATCTTCCTCACCTTCTTCTGTGGTCAAATTGTAGCATTTCAGAGCATGGCACAACTGCGTACTCCAGTATGGTTGTACCCACGTGACATGTTCTTCAGGCATTCTAAATATTGCATCTTTGATCTCTTGTACCGCTTCATCAATACACTCAAATCCATCCTCAAAAGTGAAAGTTAATAGAAAAATTTCCTTTAGAACATCCCACTCTATGGTTTCATGTCGCAAATCTGTTTCTAGATACTAGTTCATCATAATAGTATCTAGAGTGTGGCAAAATATGTGAACCCATTCTAGCTATGTTTCTTCTCCACATGCTTTCATCCATCAAGCTAGATGCTTGTGTGGATCATCCTTTCATTTATATTTCTCTACAAAGTGGGTATTGGCATACCCAAAACGCAACTTCATCATCCGTCGATATTCCTTTGAGTATTCAAAGTTGTTCTTATGTGTACCCCAACATCTGACAAGCGTAGCTCTCAACGCAATGTTTAATGCCTTGAACTAGTGTTCCTCCGGTACATCCCTTTCGAATTTATCTAGAAATAAATTTACATCTTCTAAACCATCATAATACAGTAAGTTGTGTACCTCAGTGGATATACATTGGAGTGAGTTAGTAAGTTTGTTGCATCGTAGTGTTGATACCTCATGCAATCTATTCTTTCACTGCTCAAGCTCCTCATCTGAATTTGAATTGAAGGAGTTGTCCTTCTCCCACGTAATTCAACCATCCACCGTAGGCTTGATCCAATCCTCATCCTATGTAATAAGCTTATAGATTTTCTCAATATCGTCCTCCTCATAATAATATCGAACTAGTTTAGTATATCATGCACCCTCGGCCAGATCTAATGGAACCATACCCTTAGTCCTTCTTCTCAAAAGTCATGCTGCGCTTCTTTAGATTGATGACCACATTCATATCAAATGCCCAATCAATGCCAAGTAGTTCTGGCTATGGATTATTATGATACACTATTTCGATTACTTCAAAATCGGCTATGGCGTGTGCCCCTTCAATATCCACAGTTACTCCATGTAGGTGGCCCATAGGAATAATCTTTTTTTCATTCTCCATTCTCAGCTGAATCAGGGACCATTGTAGCATTGATTTTCCCATTCTCTCCCAGATTTGTTTCAACAAAACATTTGCATTAGATCCCAAATCAAGGATTACTTGGTCCATTTTAAATTCTCAAATCTAGGCAGTCAATCTCATCTCCCGACTAGTCCTTTTCTTACCTTTGTACACCTTATGCACTCCGCGTTGTTCAGGCAGTGGCTTACCCTTGTCAGTGTAGTTATCTGTCAACTCTTGCAGTTCCTCTACTACTTTTTCGTCCCTTAAGAGCTTCATTAAGGTCTCTAAGAAAGATGTTAACAATCGTAGATATTTTTCTTGTGCAGTACAAAATTATTCATGCTTCTCAATGTGTGTACTCTTAACCTTTGATGTAGAAGCTCCTGCATCCGCAAAACTCCTCTTGTCCTCCATACAATTTTCATTTTCTCTATTCAAATTGAATCTAGTTTCCTTGTCAGTAGCCATATGTACCCATACGTTTTCCTCTGGTTGTTTCCCTTTATCTTCTGTGGTAGCTATACCGCTTCGAGTAACAATATTAACACTGGGTCCATCTTCGCGTGGTTCTAATCTCATCATCTGGATGTTCTGCATAGGTTGTTGGGTCTGGGTCTTATTTTCTTGCATCTTTGCAATGAGCACAGGGCAATCTTCTAGACATGATCGAACTGTCGACAATATTGACTAGAGGGGTGTGTTGGATTCTAACAATCTTGCGCAAAGTGACCTGGTTCTCCATAATTGTAGCAAATGATTTGTCCTTGACCTCTTCCAGCTCCTCCCCCTCGTCCTCTTCCTCATCCCTGGAATCCTCCATGCATTGCCATTGTGCCTTGATCCTGTTGAGGACACGCCTCCACGTGTACTCTATATGTTGGGGTTCTGTCCATCATTAATTCATAATTTCGACAATTGTGCTCATCGTAACCTACAAACTTACAAAAATTGCAAAACAGATGTTGGGGATTCTGCAAAAACTTCAATAACAAGTGGAAATTGTATGTCATATGTTTTCATGTGATCTGGAAGATAGTAGACCATGGTACCACACGTGTACTCATCCCAACGATATTTTTTGGCTTCAGGGGGACAGGACATCCCCCAACTAGATAATTCTGATACACTGGGCAATGATCCTCGTCGTGACCATGGCCTTTGCATTTTAAACACCATACTTCCGTGCGGGTCTCATTCTAGACTTCTTTTCCATTTTTGAGACTCTGCAACTTGATATGCAAGCTCGACAACTATGATTGAATTTTTGTACTCCTAAATTTGTATCTTAGATAGGTGAGGCATCCAACTTCATAGCAATCTCCAGTGCCTCAACCTACATTCCAATCTTCTATTGTGACAGTGGAAATCTCACATGAGGTAATAACAAAGCAATGTACCAATCATTGTGTTTTTCATCCATGATTTGCACGTTAGCTTGTTGCAGTAGACATTTAAATCTTTGGTTAAAATCCCATGCAAATTCATATACCCTCCAGTTGATTTCTTTGACCTCTGTTACAGACTGAGCTTGAGACTTAGGATTTTTAAATTCATGATTCAACACATCTTCCATAACTTTCAGTGTCGCAGCTAGATGAGTCGTACTATACTTAATATACTAGCTCAATTCCCTATCTTGCAATGTTGTGACCAATTGCGCTTTCTTTAGGTCATCATCTATTTTTAGCTGTGACTTCCACACAACATCTGCTAAAAACAAAAATTGTTTAGGTTCTTTTTTCCCTAGACCCTTGAATATGGGTGTCTTCATAACATTCACCATATTGAATAGTGGAGGTGGAGGTGTGTGAGGTGGAGGTGATGGTGGAGGTGGAATGTGTTAGCACCTAAATCCACCTTAGGCTGAAAGAAGGCAAAATTCAGGGTAACCACAAACCACGCTCAGTCTGGTAGCTAGAAATACGAGAACAAGAGAGGGCTCTCTCCGAGTCACGCTCAATGAATAGATAAACGATATGGCCTGAGATGACTTACAGTGAAATATTGATTTTAGGCTAGTGAAGAAATATGGATACAAGAAACAATTTTTTATGAATGACTGGGTTTCTGGGATTTTTATAGACATTTTTGGGCACTTCAACCCCAATCATAAATTTCCATAACCTGAGGGCTCCTAAGTCCCTAAAAGTGTTGCTTCATTGCCTAAAGGAACAAGGTCAGCTGATTACATCATCTCCCAGAAGTTCTCCACTTAAAACTGCTAATAAATTGTCAAAACTGGACCATACTGAAAGCTCAATGCAGAGGGTGCGATGCATATCACCTTCCTAGTGTACAAGGTGCGATGCATACTCAATTACTCCTCTGTAGGGTGTGATGGTCGGGAACAGACAAATGGCAGGGACAAAAATGCGAGGTGGAAGATCATGGAATCTTCGAGAAGCTTCCCCTCTGACACTTGCCTCTCTATTTTTTACCAGGGATGAGTAAGAGATCATCATTCTCTAAGTGGAAGCAGGAACTATCAGAGAGAGGACACTAATCAAGATCCTAGAAGATGACTCAC
>APFE031583956.1:2473-13792 GCA_000404065.3 Pinus taeda
AGATCATAGACTTCCTAAGCTAGCTTTAAATTCCAGCCAAAACCACCTAAGGCTCAAGCAGGGTTGGTATAAAGACACGAAGGCTTGGATAAAATTTTGGGAGATCAACGAGAATGATGTTTTGCAAAACATTAATAACATTAAAAATATTGCTACTTCTAAGTTCAAAGAAAAAATGTGGTGTGAGAAAGATTTAGCAGCTAAAAGAAAATTAAGTTATTATAAGAAGGTCATCAACCCCACCCTAGAAGATCAAAACGTATCTCTCTGTTTTAACTAGCTCAAAGAAGAAAATTAATATAGCTAAGATTATAACGAACTCTCATGAGCTCCAAAGTGAAATAGGTCGTTGGGTAGTTCCTAAAACACCATGGATCGAAAGGATCTACCATCTCTCTGAGAATAGGAACATCGATGATGAAAACCACTTCCTCTTAGAGTTCCCCGCATACAACCACATCAGATCTCAGTTTCATAATCTTTGTCGCAATACTAACCTTCCTAACCTTTTACGATGTCAAAATTATAGTGAGCTCGGGAGGCTTCTCTCTAAGCTTTTTGAGCACAGGAATAAAATATTTTTTTTTCTTAATTGGTCTACTCCTATATTAATACACAAATATTTACAGAGAGGCAGATGCCTCGAGAGTTCTAGCCATGGAGTTGGCATTTTTGCAAAAAACTCCTTGACGTACTAACTAGAGAGTCGGCGTGATGATTGACATCAGAGTTTTTAATATCTAAAAACATTAGATTCCAAGTCTAGACAGTGACCATTCCAAAAACTAACCCAAACAGTGACTCAAAACTAACCCATACAGTGATACATGACTGACTTGTGCACAACTATCTCTTGGATAGATTCCAACATAAGCATAAACATGAACAGACACTAACATATAGGAGAAGGCCGTCCTCATAGTGGAGACCGACATATAGAATTGACAGAGACCTGAATCAGCGAGCTTACAAGCATGAAAACTATATATTGAGAGGGAGTTGAACTTCTTCTTTGGTAGTTGACCAAAAAAACCAGAGGCGCAGTCTAGTTCAATCTTCATCCGAGGTTGATGGCTGTTCTTCTACGATTTGGCACCCAAATTGATCTGAGTCTTTGGAATCAGAATGATGGGCCGCTGAGCCTGAAGGCTCACCTCCCGCTGGCGCGCTTGGGCCAGCATTGGCGTCTGTGTTCATAATTGGCAAGCCTCCTGTATCTTGGCGCTGGGAGACGTTTTGGTCTGCCATCCTATGTTCCAGAGGAGCCCCATGATGAACCTCCCCCGAACCCACATCGTTCTCACACATTTCAACTGTCACAGAAACGATGAAGGATGAGCTTCCCGGAGAACAGGGAATGCGGAAACGGGCAGTATGCGAGTGAGAATGATGCGCGCAAACTTCGGCTCTAACTTGCCCCCTTCCCCTGCCCCTGCCACTTCTTGTAGCAGGATAACTGTAGTAGCAAAACTCCGAAGCGTCAGACGAGGGGTCCGAAGTGGTTGAGGAAGGCTGGTGGGAGGCTCGACCACGAGAACTGCCTCATCTGCACCCCATTCTGGGTCGTTCTCTTGGCATATTGTGAAGAGCAGGACTGACAAACGTAGATGGAATGGCTAGGAAGCGATTAAGGAGTGAACACACTGAGTATAATGAAGACTGAGCACGCTTATAGCTGTAAGCACCAGGGACCAGAGCCAAAGGGAAGCAGGGGATGGTGTTGGCACTTGAGGAACAACAAGGACTGACAAACGAAGAGGGAATGGCTGGGAAGCGACTGAGGAGAGAACACACTGAATATAATGAAGATTGAGCACGCTTATAGCTATAATCACCATGAACCAGAGCCGAAGGGAAGTAGGGGATGGAGTTGGCGCTTGAGGAACAGCAAGGAGCTGCCGCCTTGTTGGACTTGAAAGTGCGCGGAGGAGCAGCAGGAGTGAGGACCAAACCGGGAGCCATCGCACCTAAAATGAATTTCAGGGAAGGCAGCGTTAATGCTGCCATTAATATGTTTGTGCGAAACCAATTCTCCGGCCTACTGCATTTACATCTGGCGCTTGTGGGCCGCCACTTGCCCACCTTCCGTGCCTCCTTCGTACCCATGAGCCAATTATTCACCCGCATCTGGGAAGTATAGGAATAAAATCTTAAATCAAACTAAATAATTTGTTTCTTTAAGTCTGATAGACCAAAGTTTGGTCTCAGTGGACGTTAACCACCATCATCATCATCATCATATAATTAAATATAAGTAAAAAAAATTTAAAATTAAATAAATTAAAATTAAAATTTATTTTCTAAAGATATATAATTTATTGATTTTAAAATGTCTTAAATATGGTCCAAGATATATTTATACTAGTTTAGATCTATTTTAACTCTGGATTTATCAAATGGAGAGAAGGATCAAATATTTTTTCACTTTAAAAGAGTTTTGCATATCAACAAATTTGATCTGCCCTTGGTAGATCCATAGTTAAGGTTAGTTTAATTGTTATTTATAATTAACTATAATTATAATTATTAATTTCAGTTTTTATTTTATTTATTTTCATTTAATAAAATGTTAAAGATTACAACATCTCTACCATACTGGGATCAAATGTTTACATAGGAGTTAAGTTTACTTATGAACCTCAAATATAAAGGTTTTTTTAATAAAAAGTGAATCAGTGAGGGGAAACTTTGGATAAAATATACTATTACAATATTATATGTTACTCAATATTTATTACCACCCACCCCCAACAAAATGTGGCCATGAAATACTAATTAAAATGTAATATTATTACATTTTACTCAATATTTCCCATCACCCCTGCTAATTTTATAGTTGATTTTGTTTATTTTGAAACTTCAAATATAAAGAAAAATGACAATAAGAAGTGGCCTTGTTGAGACGAAATATTGGGTAAAATGTAATATTGCAGCATTAAAAAATGGATGGAGGTAGGTAGAAATATTAGATAAAATGTAATAATTACATTTTTCCTAATATTTGCCCCACCGGATGAACATATCCATAATTTTTTTACCTATACAGGCTACATGGACTCAACACTATCATTTTTTATAACTAATTATGTATCTAGGTATAACATCAAGTATCTAAATATGTCATCAAACTAAGATGGATTTAGGCTATTTTAATTTGCCCCTTAAATATGTTAAATTCCACATGAATACTATGGGTCAATACCATTGATTCTTAAAACCATGGATCATTTTAATTTTTTATTATTATTTAATTTTTGTATGGTTATTTTCATTTTGTTATTTTTATTTTATTTTCATTGAATTAAAATGTTTACATTAGGTTACATTAAACATTTCTAGAATTACATATATCCCCCATACTAAAAATAATTTTTATTTTTATTTTTAATTCTAATTACTTTATCTCACTATATAAAGTGTGATGTAAAATAAAGGTGAAAATTTATGTATTTTATTTATGGATGACATTGATTTTTAAAGTAACATACAACATCTCCCACATACACATAAACAATTTTTTTAATAACGTTACCTGACAACATCTCCCTCATGTCATGTACTCGGTGGAAAGCCTCTTTGGCGTAATAAATTTAAATCTATTTTAAATGATATTGAATGAGGCCAGAGGGATCAAATTTCTCCACTTGCAAACTTCTTTACAGTGCAAAATATAGAGTATATATAGGGCCAAACAAACATTTTAATCATAAGATTTTTATTTTTATTTTTTTTTATATATACATTAAATGATATATAATATATACATAATTAACATTAAAATATTTTATTTTAACAATTTTTTAATATATAAATATATACTAAGTTGATATCGACATAAATTAGTTAACATAGAACTTCAAAAAGTTGATTTAAATCCCCCATTGAAATATTTTTTAAAACTATAATATTTAAACATCTTACTCACACAGTTCTTTTTACTTCTAATTATTTTACAACATATTTTTTACTTCTAATTATTTTACAACATATTGATTTTTTTTACTATGTCTGACATTATTTTTCAATTTAGAGCATCTTTTTTTAATTTCTTTTGAAGGGGCATGTGTCAACTCCATTTATGCGGACATCCAACATACAAACTTACACATCCCCTTTGTAATAGTCATAAAACTAAAACCTAAGAAATAAATATAATATAGTTTTTTTTTGTTTTTACATGGAACCATATTCGACCTTGGATACTTATCCCTGTAATAATCTACAGAAGTAATTAATACTTATTGATTACAACATGTAGCATCAGACATCATTTATGCATATTTCGTGTATGATTTTATATTACACAGTCTACAAGGTTTATACGGTGGTCAATGTTTAATGCTCACATGGCTTCCGGTGGGTTAGCCATTCCTGCCCAAACTTTGGTTAGCTAGTCCTCGCTCACTGGGACACGCGACATGATGACGACCAAGGATGTTGCATGCATCTGCCAACTGGTTCTAATGTCCTGTAACATCTATCTTGCTTTATCTTCGTTGATTTCTGTCATGCGATCTGACGGTGGGGAGGGTTTAGGGTTTAACCCCTAACCAATTTCTCGGGCGGGGCACTTGGTGGATTCATTGTTGTCATCGACCCAAGGTTTCTTGTTGTTTTGTGACGGTCTGGTTTGATGAAGGTCTTAGGCCGACAACTAATCCTTCTGCAGTTTTCCTTAGTTACGATGTTTAGTTTGGTGAAGGTAGGTAACCATGGCAATGTGACTTCAAGCAGTTTTGATAGTTTGCATTTCTTAGTTTGTTTGAAACTTTGTTTGGTATCGATATTGAAGGGTTGCCACCTTTGTCTAGGGTATTTCGATGGTATTCCAAAGCTACAGAAGAGGCTTTGCTCTGACAATTCTTTTTGGGAGCTAAGCTCATAAACCACTGGATTTTATCCTGAGTATTTATAGTCTTTCGAATTTGAATCCATTAACTAATGAATTTTGATGTATTTGCGGGTGGGTTGCTCGATGCAGAAACCCTCTAGTTTCAGGTATGAATTATTCCTCTTTCCGACATTATGCATTTGTAAATTTCGTTGTTGTTTAACCTCATACTAACTTTTTGCTTGTTTGTGGCTCTTCCAGGTACCTTCCCTTGTCTGCTTAGTTCATGAAAGCTTGGAAAACATTCCTTATAAGTTTAGGGGCTTACGATTTCAATGGTCATTTCCAAGTTGGCACAACATATCTCTGGTGCATAACTATTTAGCTACAAAAACATTATCTACTCAATATCATAGGACCTATGCATCGATTCGAGCTCTTTGTTGAGAGTTGCTTAGATTTTTGGTTCTTAATTAATTAACTGTTTAATAGAATAGTAAAACTTTATGCATGGCACGAGTAATTTTGGGGAAATATCAGTTCTTCATGGGCCGTGAGTTTCTATGGATATTTCTCTATTGTGCCTTATTTTTGTGTTAAGTTATCTACTTGAATGGACTCTGAGGGTTTTGGTCATATCGACCCATTTGAGCCATTTTGGAATTGTAAGCTATTTCTACAATAAGATATATATATGCAGTTAAACTTATGTGTTTCATTATTTAAATGATATTCTAGTTGTATCGTTTCTCATTTAATGATGGGCTGATATTACTTATGTTCTCTTACTCAGAGTATTAAAAATTTATGGAATTTGTCATAGTTTGCTTGGACCTTCCAGAATAATTTGTTTAGAGTTTTTTTATATGAGGATTCACCTGGGTTACTTCTAGAATGACTTGCAGTCTTTTACGCTTTCCATCTCTACCGTAGGCCTATAAATTTTTTCATGGTTTATTACTATTGCAGCACATATACTCGTTCGACATCTCCCGAACGTTTTCTTGTTCACATGATTTTTACAATGAGTAATCTTGAGTTATTCCTTTAATGGTTTATGGTGTATTAACCAGTATTTGTTTGTGTTAAGTTATGGTATGTTCTATGCTTATAATAGTTTACTTCTTTTTTTAATTATATTCCATAGATTAGCAATCACATGTACATAAAGTAAAGTGCAGATAGAACATTAAACGATCGATAAAAAACAAGCCAAGACAAATGTGTAGGGAAACCCTTTGATCAAATCTTATTTTATCTTCAATAATTCAGAAGAGAGAAATAGTACAATAAATCTGACTTATATCAGCAGTAGCAAACCCTAGATCAACATCATCAGCATTAGCGACTTCATCATCAAAACTAGGGCAGTCGATATCTCACAAACTGATTGTCGGATTGGCTTGATTCCACCACCAAAAGTTGCAGCCTTCAAAGGAGGTTCAGATGAACCTACAATGTAGTTCAGAAGAGGAGGTTTAATGGTCCATGCTGGTCAAATTTTGGATCTACAATTGCAACTTAAATTTTAGTAGCTTCCTCAAACTAGGGCAGTCGATATCTCGCAAACTGACCGTCGAATCGACTTGATTCCACGACCAAAAGTTGCATCCTTCAGAGGAGGTTCAGATGAACCTACAACGCAGTTCAGAAGAGGAGTTTTGATGGTCCACGCTAGTCAAATTTTGGATCTGTAGTTGCAGTTTCAGTTTCAGCAGCTTTTGGCTTCACACGTGTGAGAGAGAGTCCCTTTTCTGCGTAGTAGAGAAGAGACTCTTTTCTACGTATTAGAGAGAGAGAGAGAGAGAGATGTGATGAGATGAGTGAGTGAAAATGAGGAAAATTCCTCTTGTATTTATACACAATTGATGATGTTTGAATAGATGTGACTGTTGGGTCTCTGAGCCTACATGAGTTGTAGGTCGGCTTGACAATAATTCCATAATCAAAATAAATTCATATCTCCATAAATACTTCTCAGAATCGGATTATCTTTAGATCAATCCTACACCTCTTGATGAGAGGAATCTAATAAAAATATTATTAGCCATGAATAAAATGACCCACATGAAGTTTGGCCCTAATTGCCAATTTTAACAGTTTGTCTCTATAACACAATATGTAAATGAATTTGACAGTAATCATATAGGGTTTCACACAGATTGTCCCACTATTTATTTTAAGAGAAATACACTTAACACTTTAAGAGTATATGTTTGTTTAATTACTGTATAAGATTATTCTCCATACTTGTTATATCTTTCATGCATTAACATCATATGTTGTCTATTATTTTATCTGCGTAACTAGTAATTTCTATTCTCTGTCTTAATGCACTTTCAAATAATTTCTTCATTTAATCATTTTGTACATAGGTAATTCTTCTAGCATGAATTCGTATGAGAAGTCCTATTTTTTCATTTAAATCATTTTTCCACAACCCAACATTAATTCTTAATGGAACTTTCTATGATACTTATCTGTTCAATAATAGTAACCTATAATATTCAATCCTTTCTGGAAAGTCTCTCCTCCCAGCCATGAGTCTGGCAATTATGTCCAGGACCTCCCCCGAGCACTTTCTTTGGTTCACAATTAAATATTTCTAGCTACAGCTAAGTATCTTGGGCCTTCAGACTCCTGTCCTGCCTCAAGTCCTGTATTTCTTTTTCTCGTTGTTCTTTAGAATTCTCCCACCGGTTTATTCCACCCAACTCTAGGATATCTCCTCGATTCTTTTCCCCCATCTAAATCTTCCTTCAGGGCACATGGGTAACTGTCTTTTGTAACTGTTTATTTTAATTAATGTAAGCAGTTTCTATTTTTGTTAAAGTATCTAGACTCCTAATTACCAAAAATTTAGGTAACAAAATATATGTTTCTTGCCCTTCTAGCCTCAGTAACTTATTATTTAACATCATAATGTAATAAAACTAAAGTAACAAATGGTAAAGATTATCTTAGTAACCACAATATTTTTTATGCATTTTGGGGTGTCACATCTCCCCCCCTATATGAAGAACATTGTCCCTGGTGTTCTCTCTACTTTCAGAAAACAATGTGGAATAAGCTTTCTGCATAAAATCCTCTTCTTCCCAGGTTTCCTCATCCATGCCAAAGTGCTTCCATTGCACTTTAAACTGCGTGATGGCTCGCTTCTACAGGGTGGTTTCTCTCTGATTGAGAATACGAAGAGGTTCTGCCAGAAACTCTCCTTCCGGTTCAACCTGCACAAAAACAATTCATAGTCACAACCCTTTTCCAAAATAGTATATCCAAAATTCATATATCCACTTAACCGATTACCTAAATATTTTCTGAGTTAATGATATGATAAAGGTTATACACATATTTTTTTAGCAAAGACACGTGGAACACATTGTGGACCCAAATGTGGCTTGGTAGTGCAAGCTTATAGGCCACTGGCCTAATTCGTTCCAAGACTTGACAAGGTCCACAGTGTCGGGGTGCTAACTTAGCATAGCCCCGTCATTGTAAGGAACTTTTCCAAGGCTTTACTCTTAAATATACGTGATCCCTCGGTTGAAATTATCTCTATGTCCTCTATTTGTCTGCATGCACTTTCTGTCTATCTTGGGTTGCCCTTAGATTTTGTTGAACCTTCTTAACAGTCTCCTCCATTTCTGCTAGCATGTCAGGACCAAATGCTAGCTTATTAATTGGATTATTCCAATCTATGGGCACCCTACACATTATTCCATACAACACTTCAAAGGGGCTCATTCCCATTGATTCATGATGTCCATTATTATATGCAAATTCCACTAGATGGAGATAGTCTTCCCACTTATGTGTCTGCTACATCACAAACATGCGTAGCATGTCCTCCAACACTTGATTTACCCATTCGGTCTGTCCGTCCATTTGAGGGTGGTAGGAGGTACTAAATTGGATTTGAGTACCCAATCCTGAAAAGAGAGTTTTCTAGAATGTGGATGCAAATTTTACATCCCTATCGGAAATTACCACTTTGGGTATTCCATGTAGACGAAAAAAATTCTTCATAAATATTTCTGCGATCTTCACAGTTTTGTAATTGGATTTCACAGGTATGAAGTGAGAAGTTTTACTTAATTTGTCCACTACCACCATAATTGAGTCATGTTACTTCTTGGTGCGAGGTAAGTCGATGATGAAATCTAGAGATATGGTCTCCCATTTCCATTCTGGAACGGGCAATGGTTGCAACAAACCGCTAGGATGCTTATCTTATGCCTTCACCAGCTGACACACCAAACATTTGGACAAGTACTATGTAACATCCTTCCTTAACTCGGGCCAAAAATATCCTTTCTTGATGGCTGAAAACAGTTTCTGGTAACCTAGGTGGCCAGCACATGGTTTCCTATGAAACTCATTCAATATCAATTGTTTAATCGAATTTTGGTTAGGAACATAAATTATATCCTTAAAAGTAAGAAGGTTTTCAGAATTTATTTCAAAGTCTATTTTTCCTTTTTCAACAGGGCTTCCTTTGTCTATTTCCAAAGGAAAGTATATTTCAGATCTTTGTTAGATGCTCCTTTTATGATTTCAAGAATAATTGAGCTTACTTGGCTCATTTGGACCTCATAAATACAATGTACTTTTCTGTTCAATGCGTCGGCCACCCGATTTTCATTCTCTTTAAGATGTTTCATTTTGAAATCAAATTCACTTAAAAATGTTGTCCATCTAGCTTGTTGAGCATTTAAGCTAGACAGTTTCATTTAACTTTAGTAAATCATATCCATAATTACTCACATGAAAATAGTGAATATTGGTATTATTGCAAGTTAATACTTCACTGAGCTTTAGATTCTTCTGTGAACAAAAAAACTTCGAACTTTAAAGCATATACAAACACAGACTTGGGAATTTATCTAACCTAATGTTTCCATGAATTCTTGTCCTCGACTGGTAGCCAATTGGTCAAAAGAACAAAGAGAATGGCTCTGCAAAACCAAATGTCGGTGGTAGCACCATGATACCCTCTGTCAGCAATCACTTGCACAAGTAACCAAATTCTTGTATCAAGAACTCACAAGTACTAAAATTTAAAAAGAGGGAAAACAAAATATACTGCAATTTAAATTAATTTGGCATCTTTATTATAGGTTCATGGCTATGCAGTTACCTCGGGTCCACAAGTCTTATGCAGCAACTCATCTGCCTGGCCCCAAATAACCTTCTCAATACTTTGCATCAAAATTATTTACAGTTGAGGCTGAGCACCGCAGCCGAAGTTAGATATATTGACATTTCCCTTGTCAAGCCCTGAAAGTGCGTCCACAACCCTAATGATAGAAGAATATAAACTTTGTAAAATGAAATTCTTGACGATTGAAAATATAAATCAAAAGGGTTTATTCTTGGTAATGAGATATATATGATCTATGGAAGAAGCACTCAATAAAGTGTGAATATTTGTACATACTATAGAATGTTTTCACAATCTTTACAGATTTTTTTCACAAATTTTGTTGTCACCTTTTACACATGGCCCTGGCATACACACTGAAATATCATAATCTATTTTACGAATGCAATAGCTTTTGATCGAGATTCGTAGTACCTTACATTTGAGATTCCTACTCAAATTCTCAAACTCCTACCTCTTTGTACCTCGCCCCTCTATTCTATTTTGATCCCTTTGCTTCTTTCTTATGTCCGATCTGAACGGGCCTCAACTCGATAGCTCGTCATTCCCGATTGCTAACCGCATTGCAGACCAGGAACCGGATAGCCTTAGAGGAATGAGCCAAAGAATTATGTCACGCCATTCCAAGCAATAGGGTCGCCCAACCAGCAAAGGACATAAAAGAACAGGGCACCTGCAGAACAAAAAGTGGGATGCCTTTGAGGGAATAAATATAGGGAGGCTGGCAGGTCGGTTAGGTGATGAGCTCAAATAACCTCACCCTAATGGTAACCAATATCATGACTGGACCCCAAGTGGAAGGCAGGTGATGGCGATGACCTCTAATCGGTCTTTTCTAACTCATATATTGACCCATAAGCTGAATCTCAGTATATTACCTTCTACTACACCGGCCTTGAACCCTTAGTCGGCCGGCTATGTTCACCTTGACCTTGACCTTGACCTCCACATCGACATCTACCTGGAGCACAACTATACTCTCTACTGCTACCTTGAGCAGGACTATCACATATCATACTGTGAGCCCTATTCCTAGGAAGGAGATAAATACCACTAGCTTGAATCCTCTCCCAGAACCCCAGAACCTCAATCTTCCCATTTTCCTACCTTGCCCGATTAATAAGCGGACAAGCGACTACGTGACTTATAGAACTGGGCCCCCTCTCACCTACCTTTGTTTATATGAAAGAACCTAACAGACCTTGACAGCTCCCCGCCTGGGTCGTTCCCTCTCACCTACCTATGTTGATTCTTGATGGTGTATCAGCGGCAGAGGTTTTTGAACTTTTAGCTCCTATTTTTCCATTTTCAAGACCGGAGGGCCCTA
>APFE031583965.1:3624-14778 GCA_000404065.3 Pinus taeda
AATATCAGTGATACTTTGTTGGTCATCTCCCTAATTGAAGATTTTCCGAGAGAGACCGGAGAGAGCCTTCTCCTACCCTATAGGGCTAGCTACGAGGCTGAATGGTTTGATGTAGCTTTGAGATTTGACTTTCTCAGCCTAAGGTGAAATTTAAAACGCTAACAGGGAAAACCTGTTAGCTCTTCAAATTTATTTATTTTTCAATTTCAGGAAAAATACATTTGCAGACAAAACAAAATAGCAAAATACAACTTATCTCTGCAGCCCAAAACTCCTCGAAAACCGTGCCCACTTTGCATCAATTTCCATGCTCATTTGAAGCTGAAAAATATGTATTGTACGGATACATACTATACTGTATGGATTCCGTATGGACTATACGGATTTCCGTACTGTTGTACGGGCTATACTGATTTTTCAAAAAAAATCTCAAAAACTTATCTCGAGCGGCGTGCAACTTATAGTATTAAATTTTGTTCATACTGTACCTTTTGTTGTCTTATATGCCTTGAGTTCCATGCCCATCTTTGCCCAGAAATCACTCCTTCAGCTTAGTGCAACAAATTTCTCCTTCAGAACTTTTCTCCAGCTCTCAGCCTCCTTTCTCCAATCTGCTCATGAAGAATGAATGCAATCTCTCTTTTCTTTTCCCCCTTTTGTTTCCCTAAATGACTTTTGGGCAACCCTAAGATCTAATGGCTCAGATTCATTTAGATCAAGGGATGAGAATAAATGTGCATTTAATTCTCACTTTCTATTTTTTAACTCATCCATTAAATAAAGTACCCGCATTGTACTTTATGTCTAAAGTCACTTTCACTTTATAATTTAACATTGACTTTACCACTTATAAATTCAATTTCACTTTATAAAGTCACACTTAGGAAAAGAATTATTTTGGACACTTTTCCCTAGGTAGATACTAACCTATGGGAAACAACTTGTCCAATGTACATTAAAAATCAACAGTCCCTCTTACCGACGAAAGTGTTTCTCACCACACCCATCTTGTCCCTGAAATGGACATGCTTGCCTCTTGGCAAGGACTTCGTGAGAACATCGGCCACCTGTGCATCTGTCGATATATACTCCATCTTCATTGCCCCCTTCTGAACATAGTCCCCGATAAAACAATATATGATGTCGATATGTTTTGACATGTCATGAAACACTGGATTCATCGTGAGTTTAATGCAACTCTGATTATCGCAGTGAATAACCATCGATCTCAACTCCTTATCAAATAGGCCATACAACAACGTGTGAAGACAAATAGCTACACAACTAGCCTGGCTTGTAGCCATATACTCAGCCTCAGAAGAGCTCAAAGAAACTGACTTTTTCTTTCGGCTGAACCACAACGCAACTGCCGAACCCAATCCAAAGCAACAACCTGAAGTGTTTTCTTGTCAGAAGCACACCTTGCCCAATCTAAATTTGTGTAACATGCCAACCTCACACCATCTCCCTGCCTATAGTCTAGACCATAATCAACAATCACCTACATGTAGCGAAGAATACGCTTTACATCTACCTAGTGCACCCTCCTCGACTCTACTATGAACTGGCTAAGTGTGTTTACTGCAAAGCATATATATGGCCTAGTGTTGACCAGATACATCAAGGAACCAATCTGTTTCCTCTACAATTTGGGGTCCACCAAATTAGAATCTGAAGCATGAAACTTCTTGCAGTTGGTGATCATAGGTGTAGACATGGGTCTATAGTCTACCATGTGAAATCTTCTCAACACATCCATAGCATACTACCCCTGCCCCAGAAAGATATGCCCCTCCTCCTGCCACACCTCAAGCCCAAAAAAGTAATGCATCAACCCAATTTCCTTCATCTCGAACTCCATAGCATGATCCTCCTTACAACCACTAATCAGTGTCTCTGCCCCAATAATGAAAAAGTCATCAACATACAACACAAGAATGAGCGGATCATCCCCTACAACAATGTAGTATAGGTTCGGATCTGCATCACTCTTCATAAAATCCATCTACTGCAAGTAAGTATCAATCCTCGAATACCAAGCTCTCGGAGGGCTTAAGTCCATAGATTTCTTGCCTCAATTGGCATACATGGGTCTCCCGCCCAAGTACCTCAAAGCCCTACGGCTACTCAACATACACCTCCTCCTCTATAACTTCGTTTAGAAGTGCAGTCTTCACATCCATCTGATGGATCTGCCAACCCATTTTTGCAGCAATAGAAATAAGAGACTGGTTAGAAGTGTACCGATCTATGGGAGTGAAGGTATCATCATAGTCAACTCCCTCTATCTATGAGAACCCTCTATCCACAAACCTCACCTTGAACTTCTCAATGTAGCCATCTGCAGCATACTTGATCTTATAGAGACACACGCAAGTCACAATTGACTTGCCCTCAGGCCTGGGCACCACTTCCTATACATTGCTCTTAATGATAGAGGCATACTCCTCCACCATAGCCTATCTCCATACCTCTTGGCTGGTAGCCTCCTCATAGCTAGTAGGCTCAGAGTCAACAATGCTAATAGCCTTGGCTACATAACTGAAAAATCACTCAGTGGCACACTCTCCTGTTCACCCTCTTCAGAGGACCAATGGACTCCGCTTCCTTAAAGGTGTCTTGAAGCCACTTAAGCCTCCTCTTCCTTGAAGAATCTTCCCCATAGGGAATCTCATCCTCTGCCCCACAGTCTTGTGAACTTGAAGATCTGCCAATTGACCCTGGTGTGCCTATACCATTACCTATCCTTGAAGAACTTGTACCGGCACCTATGCCTGTGTCAGCAAAAGTGCCACGTGAACTTTGTACCAGTGGACTACCTAGAGAAGTGCTCAGTGAACTCGCCATTGGTGCCCCAGACATGACTGGCACTTAAGTACCTCTTGTACCAGTCGATCTAGAATCCTGAGGTCCTACTCCCTGTAACTGACCTCCCTGCTGAGGGGAAGTTTGTGACTCTCTCTTATCATACTCTCGTGATATCCAATAGGCACTCTCCTCCTTGAACTTCACATCCCTCCTAATCACCACTCTCCGTTTAGAAGGAATGAAGATCTGATAGGCCTTCGAAGTCTCGTTGCAACCCATAAAGATGCCCTCATTTGCCATGGGTTCCAGCTTTGTCCTCTGCTCCTTGGGGATATAAGAATATGTGAGACATCCAAAGATACGAAGAAGTCCCACATGAGGCTTCTCTCCAGTGAAAGCCTCTTCCAGAGTCATATTCCCCAATACTCTGTGAGGACTCATGTTCCGAAGATAAATAGTAGTATTGCAGGCCTCAGCCCACAAAAACAAAGGCAACCCCTGATCATGTATCATCTCTCTAGCATCCCCAACAATAGCTATGTTCTTCCTTTCATACACCCCATTCTGTTGGGGGTTGTAAGGAACTCTGAACTCTCTCCTAATTCCCTCCTTGTGCACAGAAGTCAGAAAACCCACCATTGGTGTACAAACCACCATTGTTTGACCTCAAGACTCGAATCTTCCTACCTGTTTGCTTTTCCATAAGAGATTTGAACTCTTTAAAGTGACTGAAGACCTCACCCTTGGTCTTCAGAAAATATATCCAAGTCCTCCTAGAGTAGTCATCAATGAATATAACATAATACACATAACCACCCAAAGAAACACGAGACATATGACCACTAACATCAGTATGAATCAAGTCTAGTATACATGTAGATCTATTGTCGCTCACTGGGAATCGTAGCTTGGTGTACTTGCCCAAAGCACACCCTCTATATACCTCATAATGCTTGACATTGAAATTAGGAACTCCAATAATGATCTCCCTCAGTACTCTCAAAGCTCCGTGATGCATATGCGCCATCCTCTGGTGCCATAACTCACACAAGTCTCTATTGTTGGTGGTACTAGTGTGAGTGCTACTAGATGTGCTACTCACCAATGCTCCTGTCGATTGAAAACTGAACATGTATAGTTTTCGAGAGCAGACTCCAATCACTTTGGTGGAAGTGATGGAAGCTCCCCTGGGACGCATCAATACCTACCCTCCCTAGAAAGTGACGTTAAACCCCTTCTCCTCCATAGCAGACACTAAAATCAAGTTCTTCTTCATCCCCAGAACATACAAAACATCCATGACCTTCAAAGGAGGCAAAGACTCCCTCTCAAAGGTCACAGTCCCCACATCAACAGCCCTCAAAGTGCGGTCATCTCCTAGTACAATCTCAATATCACGTGC
Organism: Pinus taeda; assembly: GCA_000404065.3. NCBI lineage: Eukaryota > Viridiplantae > Streptophyta > Pinopsida > Pinales > Pinaceae > Pinus > Pinus taeda. The sequence continues at coordinate 7,835 of APFE031583965.1, forward strand.
CCTCTCTGAAAGCTAGTGCCCTCTTTGCAATCTCTGAAAATAACTCTCGTGCACCTGTCATCTGGCGGGAAGCCCCACTCTCTATGTACCACACATCGGATGATGCACTCCTACTAGATGTAGAAGTAATAAATGCAAAGTCCTTGTTAAGCTATGAAGCAAACAACTCCACCTTTGTTGAAGTTGTAGTACCCTTCTTCCCCTTGTTCTTTCTCTCAAGACACGTAGCAGTATAGTGTCTCGTCTTCTGACATGCCCAACATTTGACTTTGGACATCTATATCTTTCTTCTTCTTCTTCTCCTATCCCTTAGCCCCCTCTGATGAGGCCCCTTTCTTGGACTTCCCTTTGTTATTCCCCCTGACTGTCAAGGCTACATCCTCCTCATCTACTATCTTCACCCCACCACTACCAATCTTTCGTATCTCATGTTGCACACCATCATCCCAGAATCTGCCCCAACTGGGAAGATTCTCGCTAGAGGTAACAACATCTCCAAATACCTCCCAAGACTTAGGAAGTCCCACTATAGCTATCTTGACTAACTCTATGGGTGCAACTTCCTCACCAATAGTATTCAAATCATCATATTCCTATTTGACCCTACCAAGATAATGAACTACACTTTTAGCCTTTTTCATCCTGATGTTCTTCAATTGTTCTTTGAGTACCATCTTCTTGCTCTCATTGGTACTCTGATAGAGAGTGGTTAGAGTTGTCCACATATGATATGCATATGTGTTTCCTCTCACCTGGGGAACCACATGATCCTTCAGACTGTCCATCAAAATCCTTTTTTTCTTTGCATTATTTTTTGTGAATTCAGCAAGTTCATCTGCAGCAGTAAGAGATACAACCACTTGCCTCACTATGTCCCAAATTGTTTCCTCCTTAAACATTGTCTGAATTCTGTCCTTCCAAATGGCATAGTTGGATATCCCATCCAATCTGTCATCTATCCTTAAGAACATGACGATGACTACTGTCCAAATTTACAAAACCAAGAAAATGGAGAAATGAACTTTCCAGCACACCTTATTGTCCCAAAAGTTCAGTCTGTGTGAAATTTCACCTTGTTGTCCCAAAATATCAGTTTGTTGTCCAAACTGAGTTTACTATCCAAAAATTTAGGTTGTTGTCCAAACCACTATTTGTAGTCCCAAATTATTGTTTGTTGTTCAAACTACAATTTTCAGTATGTAGCTCTAATACCATGTTGAAATTTGATGACTAAAAAGTTTCCTGCAATCCCAACCTGGTTTTAATTTCACCTTATCACTCTCATTCATTTAAATGCCTTTTCCCATAAATATACATTCAACATATAGAATTATGGAAATGAAATTTTTAGATTAAAACACATGGGACTGTCAACACATGCTGAAAATAAATATGGACATAAACAAACCAACAACACATAAAAATACACAGATTTTTGGTCAACTTAAACCCAAGTAAAACCCCTTCAATATTCTCTGGGGAAAACCTGTTAGAGAGCTCTTCAAATTTATTTATCTTTCAAGTTCAAGAAAAATACATTTGTATACAAAACAAAACAGCAAAATACAACTTATCTCTGCAGCGCAAAAGTCCTTGAAAATCGTGCCCACTTTGCCTCGATTTCCATGCCCACTTGAAGCTGAAAATATGTATTGTACGGATACGGACTGTATTGTACTAATTCCGTACAGACTACATGGATTTTTCAAAAAAATCTCAATAACTTCTCTTGAATGGCGTGCATCTCACAGTTAAATGTTGTTCGTATTGTACCTTCTATTGTCTTCTATGCCTTGATTTTTGTGCCCAACTTTGCCAAGAAATCACTCATTCAGCTTGTTGCAACAAATTTCTCCTTCAAAAATTTTCTCCAACTCTCAACCTCCCTTCTCCAATTTTCTCATGAATAATGAATGGAGACTCTCTTTTCTTTTCCCCCTTTTGTTTCCCTAAATGACTTTTGGGCAACCCTAAGATCTAATGGCACAGATTCATTTAGATCAAGGGATGAAAATAAATGTGCATTTAATTATCACTTTCTATTTTTTAACTCACCCATTCAATAAAGTACCTGCATTGTACTTTATGTCTAAAGTCCCTTTTCACTTTATAATTTAACATTGACTTTACCACTTATAAAGTCATTTTCACTTTATAAAGTCACACTTAGGAAAAGAATTATTTTGGACACTTTTCCCTAGGTAGATACTAACCCATGGGAAACCACTAGTCCAAGGTACATTAAAAATCATCAGCAGATGAAATAGTGAATATTTTGGGGCAGGGGATTCTCAACTACATGAGGAGGAGAGGAGCAGGAGGATAGTCGCAAAGGAGTAGAGGAGCAAGAGAAACATCTACACAGAGAGGAGCATGTACAATGGGGGAAAACAAATAACACTTAGTGCGTTGAAGCAATGGTGGAGCAGCAGAAGGGAAGAAAAATACACAAACATAATGAAAGGAGGAATCATTTTTAGTTTTGAGGAGAGAAGAGTGGTTTGGGCATCTCTCAAGTGAAGGATAGAGGCTCTCTAGATTCCTTGGTTTGTGTGGAGGCCCTATTTCTTTGGATTCGTAGCCAAGGAGTCTCTTGGCACCTTATTTTCTTGGTTGCAAGTTGAGTAATTAATTCAGTATGCTCTAGATTCCCAATGTAGGGTGGAGCTATTTAAGGTATTGTGCCTAGTTATTCTCAGTGACCTCTAAATTTCCAATTCAACGTGGATCTATTGATGGTATTGGTTTAATGGTGGAGATGGTATAGCCTCTGGATTCCCTATATTGACTGAAGGGTGGAGGTGGTATAGACTATGGATTCCCTGTATTGATTGAAGGGTGGAGTTGGTATAGCCTCTAGATTTCCTTGTATTGACTGAAGCGTGGAGGTGGTATAGCCTCTGGATTCCCTGTACCTAATGAAGGATGGAGATGGAGTAGTCTTTGGATTCCTTGAGTCGCTGGTGGGTGGAGATGGTATAGTCTCTGGGCTCCCCATTTTAGTTGGCAACATTGGTTAATTCCCTAAAAGAACTCCTCCTCAAGCTTTAAATCTAGCTCAGGGGTGATTTGGTTGCAAGAAAGATTTGTAGAGCAAGTCAATCTAAGGTTGGGTGGAGAGTTGAAGTCTCAGTCTCAATTGCCAAGTTCTTAATTATAAGATAAGTGCTTATCTAGCTTTATGTTCTTGGAACTGTGGTATAAACGCTCATTGTATATTTAAAGCATGAATTGATGCTAAGAAATGTTATTTCCTTATGGCTTTGATGAATGGGTTAACTCTTATGTGTTTGATGGAAAAATGTCAAACTATGTGTTTGTTTTTGAGAAAAAAATCTATCTAATTTCCTGAGTACTTTAGATGGATGAATCTATGTGGTTTGATTAATCAGATGCATGGAAATAAATGGTAACAAAAAACCTTGTGTTGCATGATTTGCATGTGGGAAGCATGTTTTTCCCTTATTTATATTTATACCTATGTACGGATGTGTGCTTGTAATAGACGCAATGGTTGGGATGGGTTAAATCCCATAAAAAGCTTAGGAGGAATAGGATATTATTGCAGGGATCCAAGGGCATATTTGTCGTTATGATCATACATATGTATGGAAAGTAGAGTTGGGGTTAGCGCAGGTGGCCAAGTGTCACAACAACCATGTGTATATATATACACACAGTAAGCTTAGGAGGGACATCCCTGTCGACTATGTCCTAGGCCACCCACACACATATATTAAGCTTAGGAGGGATAAGGACCATGGTTGTGCACTAGGAGTCTTGGGAAATGCTGACATATGGGGTAGGAAATGCAGAGCAGGCCTCTGAATTCTCTCTGTTAATCAAAATCTATAGAAAAGTATCAATTCTGAAATTTTCCTTTGTAACTGGCGCACTTTTCTAGCCGAGAATGTGTTCTTCCATTGGTGATGCGCAATAAATCCTCCTCAAATTGCACTCTTCTCTTCCCATCACACTAATTCCTTCCTTTATGCGCAGTCACACCCATAGTCAGTGTTCTTTCTCTCCCTTCTTAGCTCAGTTAACCACTATGTATGTGCGCTCATACTTCTACTAGATTTGACTGGTTTCATCCTTTACCAGTAGTTGTAACCAATCTCTTGTTTACTATGTTGAAAGCGCAAGTCTCATCACTATGATCCTGCAACTTCCAAAAGATAATAGGTCCCTTAACAATTTCTTTGCACTGAAATGAGCATTAGTTGATCGATGCACAGTATTAACTTATTCACGCAAGGATTCAACACATTTACTAGGCTTTGCGCTTTAATAATATCAACCACCGCCTCATTCAAATGTAGGGACTATAATCAGGAACCAATGTCATATAATCAGGGTGATGCTCAGTGGTGGAGTATTACTAGAGCACACTCCTCGCTAAGAGGGAGTGTTCATTTGGGGTAGCATCGGATGTGCTCTAGCCATGAAAATTGGTGGAGAAGCTAAAGCACATGAGATCTCCAAGACCTAAAAATCGTTTTGGAAAATTCCATCTAGATGAAGAGTTATTAAAATAATTAATATTTTTAATGGGTTCCTAAGTCTAAACTTAGGAAAATAAAAATATTAATGGGTATTAATAAAGATAAGGATAAGAAGATTCTAAGAGACGAAGATAAAGTCTATTTTAATCTTAGTCGTTGATTAGGACTTAATCTTAGTCGTTGATTCATCAATAGGAAAAGTATAAGAGAAGACTTGAGGGTCAGTTGAATACATACTGAGGGAGACGAGTTAGTTATATTTCTGGAGCGGGGCTTGCTGAGAAACTTGAACTAGAAGACTAGATTGCAGCAAGAGGTAGTGAGTACGTAACAGAGAGGCAGGGACAGTGTCAGAGGACCAGGTAGAGATCAGAGAGGCAGATGCAAAGCCACTCAAGAAGACGCAAAGGTAGCAGGACTATGCAGTCACTGAGGGCATGTGTGGGTGACGCAGAGAGGCCAAGTGCTGACGCAGAGGGTCTGGGAGCTGCACAAATGCTAGCTGGACTGACGTTGAGCCTAGGGGAGATGACAGAGAATTTATCTCTGTTGGGTGAGCCAGTTTGGCACCCTAGTTGTACTCAAGAAAAGCAGATTAATAAAATCCTCCTCTACTGCACCGGTTTTCCCACATTGGGTTTTTACTGGGACAATTGTCCAAAAATTACTGTGTTGATGTGTTTGATTCTTGTGCATTTATTTCTTTATGTATAATGGTGTGATATCTACAATAGAATTTATTTTAATATTTACTGAAGGGACTTCATAAATAACTTATTGAAGAATAAGTAGGTAAAATAAATCAGTTGTTGCAGTGGTGATTCGAGTAATCGAATTTTCACAATCTTAACAAATCACATAAAATGAGGAACCAACTCCTCTTAAAGCTTTTGACCTTTTGGTCCAGAAAAATAAATTTCTCAAGCCCATGCATCTTGCTCCAAGGGAACAAAGAGTTCATGGGTTCCTGGCCATGAGTTCTTTGATAGATTTTCCACCTTTCTGTAAGAGTGTGGCATTCATCTAGGTTGCATCTACCACTGGATGATTCGTCTATTTTACTAGATATTCAAAATACTATTTGCCCCTAGTTTTATTTATCAGTCACTTATTCAAATTCTTTTAGGTTGCAGAGGTTTTGTTGCTAATAATTGTTTTTCCCATTGGATTGGTTGTTGATCATTGTTTGTTGGCTGCTCTATTTCAGGATGATATTTATACAGATCTATGACATTGAACATTGGAAAAATTCCAATTCCAAGCGACAGTTCAATTTCATAAGCATTTGCAGGAAATTTTCTCAAAATTTTAGAAGGTCCAATCTTTTTAAACTCCAACTTATTGTATTCTTCCATTATGAATCTTTCCTTCCGCAGTTGTGCTAATACCAAATCTCCCATTTCAAAATTTAGTTCTTTCCTCTAGAGATGCTTTTATACTTGAGAATGTTGTCATGAAGTTTTTGTTTTACCTCCTCATGGATTTCTCGTATGGCTTTAACAAAATCCTCTCATGATACGCTTCTCTGCTCTGTTCTTCCCAAATTTGTAAGCTCGTGCACCCTCTTAAGTACATCCCATACAGAATTTGAAAAGGACTCTGCCATGTGCTTCTATTTGGAGTATCATGGTAGGCAAATGCACCTTGAACAAAGACTTGATCCCACTGCTTCGGATGATCTCCAAACAAACTATGCAAAATATTTCCCGAACTTCTATTTGCTCTAGTTTTTCCATCCATTTGTGGGTGATATGTTGAAATAAAATTCAATTCTATGTCAAGTTTTCTCCACAATTTTCTCCAAAAATGTCCCAAAAATTTGGTATCTCGATCAAAGACAATACTTTTGGGAATTTCAGGCAATCTTACCACTTCTCTAAAGAATAAATTAGCTACATGAGTGGCATCAATAGTTTTTGTGCAAGAAATAAAGTGAGCCTTTTTTGAAAATCTATCTACAACCACAAAAATAGATTCATTACCTTTTTGAATTCTCGACAATCCCAAAACAAAATCCATGCTTACTGTCAGGCCAGGCAGTAACTCCACAAAAAAAAAAGTTGATTCGTATTATTCCATTAGGTAGGTCTTTGTTATATACAATAGGGAGTGACTGTTCAATTCATCTCCTGATGACTGTTCACATTCCTAATTTAATTATTTACATAAATTCACCCAATCATGAAGATTAGGTGTCAACATTCCCCCCCTTAATCTGAAAGGATGTTGGTGAGTCCAAGCATCGTTCTGAATCGTTCAAGCTTTTCTCTTCCAAGTGCTTTGGTGAAGATGTCCGCAATTTGCTCATTTGTGGAACAATGACGGAGATGGATTGTTTTGGCCTCAACATGATGTCAGATCAGATGATATTTAGTATTGATGTGCTTCGTTCGATCATGGAACTTTGGGTTCTTGGCCAACTTTATTGCAGAGGTATTG
>APFE031583965.1:15658-27331 GCA_000404065.3 Pinus taeda
AAGTTTCCTCATAATCTCCCCCTTCCTTCTATGCAAAACCTTTTGCCATAAGCCTAGCTTTGTGCTTGTCAAGTGAGCCATCAGCTTTGTACTTGTTCTTGTAGACTCACTTGCAGCCAATTGGTTTGGTTCGAAATGGAGGATCAACCAGCTTCCAAGTGTCGTTCTTTATGAGGGCATCATACTCCTTTTGCATCGCTTCTTTCCATTCATCATGAGAAGCAACTTATTTAAAGGAAGTTGGTTCAAAATTGTAGACAAGTTCAATTCACAATCATAAGAAACATCCATATCAATAGGTGAATTAGAGTCATCTACATCACCTCCATTTTGTCGATTTGCATTTCTCGTTCCTGTTTTTCCAATTTCATTAGGATGAACACTTTCATGTGTCTTTGTCAGCCACTTTGGGGGACCTTTCTGAGATGGTCCAGCTGCTCTGTTGATTGAGTTGGGAGTGAATCAAGATCGAGTCTCCCAATTCTATCAATTACATCACTTAAAGCATCATCCGTTGTTGGAGTTTCATACGGGGGAGAATATTCTTCAGAAGAAGATTCCACATGTTGATCTAGTATAGGAATCCCCCCTTCAAGATGTGGAATCTGATTTTCAAATTCTTGAATTGATTTCATTTTTGCGAATCTATCCAAGCGATCAAGTTGCCGCTCAACAACATTGTCAGATTTGGATGATTCAAGAAAAATTACATCTCTGGATATAACAAACTTTTTATTTTCTTCATCATAGAGGCGGTATGCTTTGGAGGTATTTGAATACCCCAAGAAAATACACTTACGACTTCTAGCACCAAGTTTGTTTCTATGTACCTTGGTATCAAAGCATAACAGGTGGAACCAAAAATCCTGAGATGTTTGACCGAAGGAACATGTCCATACCACAATTCATAAGGAGTCTTGTTTCTTATAGCACTAGATGGACATCTATTCTTTATATATGCAGCACATAGAACAACATCAGCCCAAAACATTATCTTTACAGTTTTGAAAAAAAGCATGGATCGTACCATATTCAAAATTGTTCTGTTCATTCTTTCAGCTACACCATTCTGTTGGGGATTATAAGGTACAGTTGTTTGATGTTTAATCCCATGTTGGCGAAGATATTGTTCAAATTCATTTGATGTATATTCTTTCCATTATCAGTGCAAATAGACCCAATATGAGATTGTGCATCATTTTCAATCCATTTATGAAAATTCTTGAATGTTAGGAAAGCATCAGATTTGTTCTTCAATAAATAAACCCAACACATTCTGGTGTAGTCATCAATAATGTCATATATATTTATTTCCATTTGCAGAAGGAACAGGCATTGGACCACATAAATCTGAATGAATAAGTTCAAGCTTCCTATGTGCTCTTGAATGTGAGTCATGAAAGGATTGTTTTCTATGCTTTCCTAGAATGCAAGCATCACATTGCTTAAGTTTTCTAGGAATTGTAGGCAAACCAGCAACACCATTTTCTTCAATAAACGGAGACTATCATAGTTTAAATGTCCAAATCTAGCATGCCATAATAAACTTGATGGAAGTGTACCTTCTTCATGATGAGAAATATATGAGAAATGTTGTGCATTAGCAGATGTTCCTTGCAGTTTGAGAAGTCTTTCTTCTTCTATTCCCCTCATGACAAGTGAGTGATCAGATGATTTTCTCACCTCAAGCTTGCCATCAAACATATGAATGGAGTGACCTTGCTAGCGGATGTGGACCAAGGACAGCAAGTTTCTCTTGAGTTGTGGGAGATATAGAACATGATCCAGAAGAAATTCTGGAAGACCAGGCAGTTTAAGCCTGATTGTGCCAAGCCCTGATGGCTTGATTTTTGATTGATCTGCAAAGTATACCACTCCATCAACATTGTCAGTAAAATCTTCAAAAAAAACTTTTCTATGAGTAATGTGACAAGTTGCTCCTGAATCAAGCAACCAATCATTTTTCTAGGAAGCAAGTGAAGCATTAAACAAATCTTCATTTACTCCAATTTTACATTGTGCCTCAACATAGTGAGTGGATTCAGGTGTTTTACCTTTGTCTGTATCATCAGTTTTACCTTTCTGTTGGTTTCTTTTCTGCTCAATTTTGTCCCATGGTAGCTTACATGTAGATGCATCATGTGATCCATTTCTTTTGCAGCGAATACAGTGTAAATCTGCCTTTTCTCCTTGAGAATGTCTGCCCCCCCTGCCTCTGAAATATCTTCCTCTTCCTCTTCGTCCACCTCTTCCTCTTATAGAATCTTGAGCAGGATACTTTTCTTTATTAGCAAGGCACGCAGTCTCTTCAGAAGATTCAGGGGCTGTCTTCTTTCTAAAGGATTTTTCTCTTTCAGCGAACTTTTTCACAAGAGAGTCAAAGGTTATATATTTGAGATTTCCATTTGCTTGCAAAGACTCAAGATAATTGGAGTATGTAGGATAACGTGCCTTGAGAAAATCAATAAGAGGGATATCCAGCTCAACCTTAGTGGATTTGATATCATGCATTATAGACTTTACTTTGGATGCAAGAGCAAGAGGATCATTATTTTGCAGTTCAAGAGTGAAGAGTTTAATCATGAGTTGAACAACTTCAAGTGCAGAATGTGAGTCATAGAGTTCTTTCAGCTTTTGTAAGGCTTCAAAGGCAGTTGAATATGACGAAATATGGCGACTCACCTCTTCATTTACAGATGCTGTGATTAGTGCATAGGCTTTGTTGTTCTTGTTTTCCCAAATGACGAGCTCTTTGTCTGAGGTAGGTCTTACTGGGTCATTGTCTCCTTCTCCGACACACACTCCTTTCCACAACTCATTGAAGATTAGGGTGTGTTTTATCATCCGGGACCATTCAGGATAGTTCTCCTTGCCAGTGAGAACTATTCCTACCATGGATATGATTGAATGCATTCTGTAAAAAAAACTTTTGCTGATAGAAAAGAATACTTCTGCCAATATACAGTAAAAATGTACTCAAAAATTTCTATGGGAAACGATTTTGGTTGTTTAATTCATATCACAATCAATAATCAATCATTCACCGCGAGCTCTACAAAGTTGGAGCAGCAACAACATCACAATTTCAAGCTCTGATGGCAGACATCTCATGTAATCTGAGAATGTTTTAAACAAAACATTAAACATCTATATTCTAGATTTGTTGCTTACAATTTGCGGCAACATAATAGTAGAACTAATGAAATCCGCAAAGCTCACTAAAAAGACCAAAAAATCACCATAAATCCCTTTCGAAGTGCCTAACCTTGGAAAAACGATAATCACATGTAAATATAATATTGTAATATGCCACCCAATTTATTCCTTTCGCGCCCAACTTTGATTAAAGAATTATACCGAAAGGATAAAATATCTATTTTTTTTATATGCAGCTTGCCTATCATGCAAACAATTGAACCACAAGAACTGCTCGTGCAAAACTGCTCGTGCCTAGACTGCTTGTGCAAAACTGTTAGAATAAATACATTTGAAACGCCACAAGAACTTTAATCAGTGGCACATCTCCACGCAGAAAAGGTCAGCACATCTCCATGCATCTCAGGTATTATCACCACGATAGCCACGCATATCAGATTCATTAACAAAACATGAGCAGGCATATCATGTTGTCTCAAATATTCACACGCAGTGTTGATATCTCTCACACGCAGTGTTAATATCTCTCAGGCGTATTAACAACAGCAGTGTTTTCATTGAAAAAAAAACTATATGTGTATAACAGCGTTCAAATATATGAAACTTCCATCGTTCAAACATATGAAACTGATACCAGGTCAGATACCATGTCTAGCGTTCAAACAGCATTCAATTATTACAACAGCGTTCAATGACCAGCGTTCAATTATTACCATGTCAGATATCATGACCAGCGTTCAAACAGCGTTCAATTATTACCATGCGCATCGCCTTAATACCATGTCCAGTGCAGATACAAGGACAACGCAAATATTCCCATGTCAGATGAATGTCAGACAGAGAGCGCAGGTACAGAGAGCGTAGGGATGGCAGACAGAAGCAGGTAATCAGTTACTGAATTATATGGGGAGCAGTGGAGCAGACCAGGAGTTACAAGGACATAAAGGCTAAAAAAAGGAGCTGGCTTTGATACCATGTCAGGCCAGGCAGTAACTCCACAAAACAAAAACTGATTCGTATTATTCCATTAGGTAGGTCTTTGTTATATACAATAGGGAGTGACTGTTCAGTTCATCTCCCGATGATTGTTCACATTCCTAATTTAATTATTTACATAAATTCACCCAATCATGAAGATTAGGTGTCAACACTTACTGAATCCCAAGGTTTTTCTGGAGTCGGCAATGGTGTGTACAGCTTAGTGTTTTGGATTCTTCCATTGGCATATTGATATATTCTGCATTTGATTACAAACTTTTGTACATCAATTCTCAATTTTGGCTAGAAATAATTTCTTTTCGGTAGCCCATAACTTTTGTCATGGCCAAACTGTCCTCCAAGGTCGCCACTGTGTTTTTCTTTGATCAAATTTTCCCTCATGGAGTAATTAGGAATGCATAATTGATTGCTTTTAAACAACATTCCATCTTGAATCATGTAGTCAAGCCATGGGCTCCAATTTTGAGTGGCTGGATTATTGCAAGCTTCATAAGCTTCTTTAAAAAATGAGACTACCTCATACAATTCTTTTATAAAATCAAATCCAAGCACCCGAATTTTATTTTCCTGCCATAAACATTGTCTCCTGCTTAAAGCATCGGCAAATTTGTTAGACTATCCATTAATATGCTTCAAGAAAAATGTAAATCTTTTCAAGTATTCAATCCACTTAATATGTTTCTAACTTAATTTAGGTTTTTGCATAATGTAATGCAAAGCACAATTGTTGGTATAGAGAATGAACTCCCAAGACAACAAATAATGCCTCCATTTCTTTAGCCCCTGAACCACTGCATAAAATTTTGTCATATGTTGTATATTTCCTCCTGGCTTCATTTAGTTTCTCACTGAAATATGTGATGGGCCTATCTTCTTGGATGAGAACCGCTTCAATGGCTTCATTACTGGCTTCACATTTTACCTGAAATGGTTCGTTGAATGCCGGTAATGCAAGAACTAGTTGTTCAGTAATCTTTTTTTCAATAGTTGAAACCCCTTTTTAGCTTCAGTAGTCCATTGAAATGGCTATTGATTTTTCTTGATTGTTTCCATGATCAGTGTGTTCATTTTGCTTAAATTTCTAATGAATTTTCAGTAGAAACTAGCTAATACATGGAAGTTGCGAATTTCAAACACATTTTTAGGTGAAGCCCATTCAATAATTGATTTTACTTTTCTTCAATCCATCTTCAAACTCAATTTATAAATGACAAATCCTAAATATACAAGTTATGTTTTCAAAAAGGAACATTTCTTCAAATTTATGAGTAACTTCTCTTATTGCAATTTTTCCAAAGCATATCTCAAGTGCCGCAAATGCTCCTCTTTTGATTGGCTACTCCTCTGTTGACTGGTTGTAAATTAGGATATCATTTAGGTAAATTATTACAAATTTCCCTATAAATTCTTTCAACTCTTCATTCTTTAACTTCATAAAAGTGTTGGGTGCATTAGACAATCCAAATGGCATAACTAGCCATTCACACAATCCATCATTAATTTTAAAAGTGGTTTTCCACTCATCTTCTTCTCTAACCCTGATTTGGTGGTATCCACTTTTCAAATCAATCTTAGAAAACCAACTAGCACCACCGAAACAATCCAGTAAATCATCGTTGTGTGGCGGGAGAAATTTGTACCTGATGGTGGTTTTATTCAAAGCCCTGAAACTTGTGCACATGCGCCATCCACCGTCTTTATTTGGACTTAATATGATCGGCACCGCACCTAGACCAATGCTTTCTCGAATCAGCCTTTTATCCAATAACTCTTGCACTTGCTTTCTGATCTCCTCATTCTCCTTAGGAGTCATTCTATCGGCAGTTTTTTTAAGCAAACTCGCTCATGCTATCATATCAATGTGATGGTTTATGCTTCTTACTGGTGGTAGTTCACTTGGCAAATCATCTACTACAATATCGTTGTACTCATTCAACATTTCTTTAATTTCTAGAGGTAAATCAATAATAATAGTAGAAGTAAGAAGTGCCTTAGGCTTACAAATAATAGCATAGTTTACCTCTTCCTTTCCCTGCTACAAAATTTCTTTCTTCATCATCAACTGGGCTTTAGAATCACTGCTCTCACATGTCCCTTCTTCCTACAATGGAAGTAAGGTGTGATTGATAACATCTTTCTGAAACTTATAAATGTCTTTATTTCCATCATGTACAACTCCTCTATCAAATTGCCATGGCCTTCCCGACAAAATGTGACACACATCCATGGGCATCATGTCACACAAGATCTTGTCTTTGTAGTTGTCAATCTGCAAATCTATCTCACATTTTTCATTCACCGGTAACTGATGGCTTTTTTCAAGCCATGACACCTTATAAGGTGTGGGGTGCCTTTAACTTTTCCACCACTTCTTTGAACACTAGATTTTTTACGCTACTACTATCTATCACCATCTTGCAACACTTGCCTTGGACTTTGCAATGAGTCTTAAATATATCCTTTCTTTGTGCAGTTTCAGCCACTTCTTTTTCCTGTTTCAACAATACCTTTTTCAGCATTAGATCTCTCCTATCTCTAGCACATTGTTCATTTATTGTACTGCAAGCTCCTCTTCTTTTGTTGGGGTTGCAACAACGTTTCTTCGGCCTATTTCTTGGTTTTCTAGACACTCATGAGCCATGTTTCCCACTTTGCCACACTTGCAGTAACAGATCTCTCATCCTCTTTCTCTTCCTCTTCTTTTGGAAAAGGATCTCCGACCTCTAAAATTCCCCTCTTGTTGTCGTGGAGTGCTTTTGCACTTGTTTCTCCTTTTTGTAATGTGCTTCTTCCTCTCCTAGATTGTTATCCTCTCCCTCTAGTAGCACAGTGCACTTCATCATCTACGAGCCTACTTCCTTGCTAACTTTTCCTCAACTTTCAATGCTAGTTGGTATGCTTCCTCTACTGTTTTGGGTGAAAGCACACTGATTTCATCTTAAATATCCAACCTAAGGCAATCAATATACCTAGTTGTCTTCTCTACAGATTCTTCTACATAATCAGCTCTAATATTGAATTTGTAGAATTCTTCAGTGTATTCCCTCATTGACATTGTTCTTCGCTTTAAATTTTGCATTTTTCTAAACAAAACAAATTAAGCTGATAATCTTTTTGTCAGAACTTTCTTGACTTTCGTGACCATTCTATCGCAATTTTTTCTCTTTGGTTGGTTTTGCCCCCTTCCTTTCGTCTGCACACCATCCCACCATAAAGTTGCATGTACTTTTAAATTTGTGACCGCGAAACTTGACTTTCTTCTCCTTGTCCATTTCTTCTCTTCGTACTCTAAGAATTTGTCCATCTCCATAATCCAGTCGATGAGCTCTTATGGATTCATGCTACCCGTGTAATTTGAAAATTTTGGTTTGGGCTTTGTGATGGATCCCAAGACTGCTCTCGACATTCTTGCCTTTGTTGGTTCAACTGTTGCCTCTACTCTCGCAACATCAACTTCTTCTTCGCTGACATCACCAGCTTCAAGATCTCAACATCATCTTCTTCTTCACTGACATCACCAGCTTCAGGATCTCTTTTCACTCCAGCGTACATAGCTGCCATTCTAGCTTCTAACCGCTGCATGTTGTCTTATTTCTGCATTCTCCTACATTAAATCGACATTTGCTACAGCCCTTCGGCCTCTTCCATGCCCAATCCGATAAGCCATCTTTGTTCCTAGAGCAGATACAAAGTCTGCTCTGATAACACTTGATGTAGAGCATACCTTTGAATTCTCTCTGTTGATCGAAATCTACAGAAAAGAATCAATTCTGGAATTTTCCTATGTAACTAGCTCACTTTCCTAGCCCATAATGCATTCTTCCACTAGTAATGCACGATCAATCCTCCTCAGATTTCGCTCTTCTCTTCCCTTCACGCTAATTCCTTCCTTTATGCACAGTCACACCCATAGTCAGTGTGCTTTCTCTCCTTTCTTACGTCAGTTAACCACTTTGTAAGTGTGCTCATATTTCTACTAGATTCGACTGGTCAGATCCTCTCCCAATAGTCGTAACTAATCTCTTGTTTACTGCGCTGAAGCGCAAGTCTCCTCACTTTGTTCCTGCGACTTGCAAAAATACTAAGTACCTTACCAATTTCTTTGCATTGAAATGAGCAGTAGTTGATTGATGCGTAGTATTAACTTATTCACGCGACAGGCTTCAACACAGATTTACCAGGCTTTGCACTTTAATACTATCGACCACCGCTTCATTCAAATGCATTATAGACAACTCCTATGCAGCTGTCTATAATGCGACTTTTTGAAAGTTTTTCAGGTTGGTTTTTTCGGTCAAAATCCGGTAGCAATTTATTGGAATAGCACGTTTAATAGCTATTTTCTGCACAATCAAAGCGTCCCAGGGTTTTTCATGGTGCTGAATTCAAATATACAGTTAAAAAACCATTTTAACTGCAACAAATCAAAATTTAATCTCAATTTCTTCCACCGGATTCCATCACCAGAATCTCCAAAAAATCCCATTATAGACAACTCCTATATATATATATATAGATATATTATCGCGACCAAATGTCATACGCAAGACCCGATTCAACATGTCTTAGTTGCAGGACTTATCACTTACCATATTGGTGCTGCAAAACTGACCGTGGAGTTTATACCCTTGGTGCCAACACGCAAGTCAACGCTTCTCACTTCACACTGTAATCGTTTATATGAACTCTATTAACAGTCCCCTGTACAATACAATTCTCACGCTATTACAGTCACAGAAATCATTCCAGAATGATCACAAAGGACTTAAAACAAATGGAGAACACAAAAAATTGTACGAAGACACACGGGAAAGTCGTGGATCCCCCTTCCCTGAATCTGGAATTTATTTCATATCAAGAAGATTACATTAGAATCTAATTCAATCCTTAAGACTAGGAGTCTAGGACCGTTCACTTAATCTCACAACAAACTCAACAGCTTTTTTGTAAGTACGAAAAAAGCATAATATATTATGTTATATGATCAGAATACAGGATAGAAACATTTCTGTCGAGTGGATTACATCATTTAGCCTATCTAAGAAATCATATCACGTTTCCCACTCCGACTAACCCATAAAATACAAAATACAGAAAGAACACTCAATATCCCCAGTGCTGTTCCGAAATTAAAAAGAGATAGACAAAGATAATTACAACAAAATATTCGGCTAAATAAGGTAGTACATAGTTTATCAGATACACCTCTGATCCATTTATCCATGCAAGAGAGCTAGCAGCTTATTTATCCATCCATGCAAGAGAGCTAACAGTTATAACAATAGAAAACATACAAAAATATATAATAATAAATAAAAAAAAAGAGGGGAGATAGAAGTTACCCAGGAAAAGGAAATTCTCCAACATCTAGTACATTGTGGTCCAGAGATATTTCAATATGCATATTACCAAAATTACCTTGTAGTCTCTTCTTTGAAAGATCATCAGCATCTTTGTTCTGTTCTCTGGATATGTGCATAAATGTAAAATGGTTGAACTGATTCCATAAAAGATTAATTCTTTCCAATCGTCCAAAAAGCGATAAATTGTTGATGTTTGCCTTACCCTTACGTGATCTATGATAATCTTAAAATCCCCATAAATAATATCAGAAATATTAAAGAAATTAGTGAACTATGAAAAACTCTCTAGAACGATTACTTCTACCCTAATATTAATACCACTTCCCTCATTACAAACTCAACCTTTTAAAAATTAAATTACATAATATCTATGTCAAACGATCTGAATCCACCAAAATCAGCTTTAGTTGGATTCGAACGCATGACAAATCAGCATATCTCATAACAATTAAAACAATACACCAGAATTTATTAAATTCACAACAATAATGATAAATTTCTAATCCTAACAAATCACATAAAATGAGGAACCAACTCCTCGTAAAACTTTTGACCTTTCACGCCGGTAAAATAATTTTCACATGCCCCTGCATCAGTAGGATTTAAAGAATGTGAAGGATATAAGGGAGGAAGAGCACTCCTAGAAGGATTTTGAGAGATATTTCACGCACAAGTATTTCTCCCAAGGAGTTCTATGAATTCAAGATGGGACCAATGTTAGATAAGGAATACATCACTAAATTTATAGTGGCTGAGGCATGTGTTATTATTCAGAGAGTGTTTTTAGTTTAAAAAAAAAAAAATTCTAAGGTAATTTTCACCAACTAAATTTATAGATGGAAGGCTAGCCTTTTAATCCAAAGAAGGTAACTTTTAGAAACCAAACTTACATTGAAGACTAGCCCCTTCAATCCAAAGAGAGCTCTCTAATCACTAAATTTAACAATTGATTGTACATTCACACATTGGCTAGATCTTCAAGTGAGTTGTGTTGAGTTAGGGTTTGTTTGGGCATGAGGGAAATAGTCCATTGGACAATGGAGTTAACAAGCTAGGGGTTATGGTAACTTGCCAAAATACTAGTTGCCTAATGAGAATTGACAAAATCAAGTTAGATGGCACATCCAAGACATTTAAATCATCATTGTAATTGAAAGAGGAAAATAGAAAAACGGTCCTACAAATATTTGAATCTATGACACAGAGCTAAGTTGCACGATACAGAGAAAGTACAGAAAGTACTAAACATACGCGAGTACAAACGTGAACCCCCGTGCAAAATTTTGGAAACAAGGAAACCCGATATATATATATATGTTAGGACATTTAAGAAATTAAGTAGAAATCACATAAGAGAAATTTTTGGCTAACGTGTTTTGAACCAATAAGTGTGGTTCATCATCGAAACTAGATGAAAAGGCAGACCATGGCAAAGGCTTAAATAGAGAGCAATATAGAGACCACAATTTCCAATAACAGCGATATTTGAACAATAATATTTAAATTATGATATTAATTTATTAATATATTAAAAAAAACTATCACTAGTTTTTGAAAAAAATAATTAATTGTGATATTAATTTAATTCAAATCAATATTATTAAAAATCTATTACAAAAACAAAAACAAACAAAAAAGGGTCAAACTCCAAGCAAGGAGGGAAGTCAAAATATAAAAAATAGTCAGACCGTAATCATTTAATAAATAAAAATAATTAATGGAAACAAAATAAACTAAAATAAAAAGAAATATATATACATTTCTTTTGACTTTTGTATTTTTTATTTTTATTTCTTTTGACTTGTGTATATATTTATAAGAAGAAATTTCGGCGTAAATCACATTCAGAAAATCTTTATCGACGCGTTTCGAACCAGCTAGTGTGGTTCATCGTCAAGACAAGTTGAGGAGTCAGATCATGGCTGCATATTAAATAGGGAGAGCAGATCCTCCAAAGTGCCAGGTTGACCAACAATCAAAATCTTTATCGACGCGTTTCGAACCAGCTAGTGTGGTTCATCGTCAAGACAAGTTGAGGAGTCAGATCATGGCTGCATATTAAATAGGGAGAGCAGATCCTCCAAAGTGCCAGGTTGACCAACAATCGCTGAAAAAACGGCTAGATAATGTTAAAAAGCTAAACAGTGCAAAAAAA